>PVJO010015778.1:0-43987 GCA_004026905.1 Hystrix cristata
TCAAAGCCCAGCTTGACTGGTCCCCAGATGGCCTGATCCCCAGCTGTGTGACTATGGCAAATGACTGCACTTTTCTTTTTCTTCCGTGTCTTCACTCTGTAAAAATGAAGTCAGAAATAATACCACTTCTTACAACTGCGATGAGTACTAAGTCCAGTAATTTACACAAAACACTTCAAATAATGCCTGGTTTGTTGTAAGAATTCAGTCAGGTTAGTTTTTATTATTTTTTCCATAGCATGCATCTCTAACTTGCTTTCTGTTATTTATCTATTTGTTTGATTCATCATCTCCTTGATAAGAAAGTAAGTTCCAGGTGGGCAGGGACTGTGGCTGTGTTGTCCATTGCTGTGTCCTCAAGTCGGCAAGAGTGCCTGGGACGTGGGAGGTGCCGGACGAATACTCAGCGAGTGAGCCAGCAGATCGGATTTCACTGGTGGACCCAGGGTTGGGTCACGGTGGCTTTCAAATATGCTGTGTTTGGGGAAGGCATCCCTTGGGTAGTGACAAGATGGGCATAAAGAGTTCTCTTGAGCTGCAAGCTTCCATTTCTCTCTCTTTGGGAGTACACATTTCATGTACTCAAGGAAGACACCAGATCAGGCTGGGGTCATAGGGGAATGATCATCAGGGGCCCCAGCTTCAGCTCTTGTAGGACAGTAACATCCTGAAACAAGTTCAAGACCAGGGCTAGCCAGCCAGACCTTCCCTAGCTTGTGCCTCCTTCTCTCTTGCCGAGACAAATGTCCTGCCCGTAGCTGCCCCCTACAGCCCACATTTTATCCTCAGAGATTATTCCTGAACACAGATCCCAGTTATGATGTGGAATCTATAAGCTTGGAAGCGGAGGGTTCTTGAAGAGTATGAAAAGCATGACGTAGGAGCAACATGTCTGCATTAGTTAGTTTTTGTCACCTAATGAATAATCCCAAACATTGATTTTTATGCTTCTAGGCTACCTAAATTTCTGTTAACCTTGACTGGAGTTGGCTAGGCCAGCTGGACTCTTGGCTTCCAGCCAGCCTCGAGTTTGCTCTCTGTCTTTATTTTGGGATCCAGGATGAAGAGTCAGAAGCTATCTGGGGCATGAGATCCTCATGGCCCTCCTCAAGGGAGATAGAGTGTCAGGCCAAGCTGTTTGACTACACTTAGGGCATCTTCATGCATCACATACTTCTTCTTCTTCTTTTTTTTTTTGCATCACATACTTCTGCTAACATTTTGTTGGCTAAAGCAAGTCATGTGACCAAGCCCAACATCAATATGAATTTTATTCAGTCTTAAAAAGGAGATTCTGACACAGAAAACCTGTGACAAAGATAATCTTGAGGATATCATGCTAAGTGAAATAAACCAGTCACAAAAAGACAGATTGTATATTTCTACTCATATGAATTACCTAGAGTAGTCAAGTTTACAGGAAGAGAAAGTAAAATCATCGCTCCCAGGGCTGCGGTGAGAAAAGAATGAGGAGTTTTTGTTTAATGGTTATAATTTCAGCTTTGCAAGATGAAAAGAGTTCTAGAGATGCATTATACAACAACGCGAATGTACTGTGTGTGTGTGTGTGTGTGTGTGTGTGTGTGTGTGTGTGTGTGGTACTGGGAATTGAAGCCAGGTACATCTTCAGCCCTTTTTAGAAGTAAAATTTTTTTTAAATTTTGAGACAGGGTCTCACTGAGTCTCTAAGTTGTCCAGGCTGGACTCCAACCTGTAATACTCACTGCTTCAGCCTCCCAGAGTACTGGGATTACAGGTGTGTATTACCGTGCCTGGATGTGAATGTACCTAACATCATTGGAAGGTGCAGTCAAAAATGGCTAAGACGGTAACAAAACAGTGGTTTTTTGTTTGTTTTTGTTTAAAGAAGTTTAGTTTAAATAAAAAAGAGAATTCCATTGAAACACCAAATAGTACAAAATAAGTGTAAAGCCAAAAGTAACACATTGTTATCATTGCAGTGCACAGAAATAAACACTGAACTCCTTGAAGATCCTGCCAAGCATTGCTCTGTAGTTGAATAGCCAGATGGGAACAGGTGTCAGTTTTCTTCAAAAGAACGAGTGCTGCTACAGAGGCTCTTTCATGAGCAACTTTTTTCAAGGAAAATTGCCTTGTTGACTTGTTTTGGAGTCGATACATGGTGCTTCCATCATTTTTAATGGCTGGATAGTATTCCACGTTTTATGTATTCTAATTGTATCAGTTCATAATGTGTGTAACAAAACACCTCAACACTCAGTGTCCTAAGACAACGAGCATTTATAACTGCTCCTGGGGATTGTTGTGAGGTGTTCTACTGGGAGACTGCATGCAGGAGAAGGAGGTTAAGGAAGCAGAGAAAGCAGCAGAAAAAAGTCTTGATATGGTGTTAGCTTGACATAAGCTCTAACTTTTTTCCAAGGCAGAGTCTGGGGCAAAAGTTGCACCTCAGCACTGGTCCCACCTAAAGATCCTTCGATGCACCCCTCCCCTTTCAATCGATTGAACATCACTTGCCACAAGCTGACAGATCTTTTTAGTCAATGGCAATTCTCCAGAGGAGGCGAAGCTATTAGCAGAAAGTGTTATAGCAGCCTGGTGAAAGAGATGATGGTAAATTTTATAGTTTGTGTGTTTTATCACAGTTGAAAAAAAATCAACTAGGGTGTGGACGTATACTCTGCCTACACTGGGAGGTTCCACAAAGTCAGCTGACGAGGATGTGGATGTACAATCTTGACATGGTGGTGTTAGAGTTGGGATCAATAATCCATCAGATTTGCACAGTGGGAAAATTTCTCTGGCAGTCACAGTGGAGTATAAGATGGCCTTTAATGAATAGTCAACAGTGCAGGAGAGAGGTGTACTCCTGAGGCAGGCTGGGAGCAGAACAGCTGGAGAAGAAGGGGTGAAAGAAGGAACAATGGCTGTGTCAGCAGAAGACTTCCTGTATCTGAAATACCGTGCCTGGGGCTTTACTGTTTCTATCTCCTTTAAGATTTCAGCAACCTAGCAACCCATAGGTCTACCGTGAATCCCAGTTTACAGATGAAGAAACTGAGGTTGTGGGAGGGAAGGTGTCTTGCTTAAGGCCATGCAGCAGGTAAGAACCAGAACTGGCTTCCAAGCCCTCTCTGTCTGCCTCCAGGGTCCTCCCACCTTGGGAAGGGAAACAGGAATCTGATCGCACCTCCAAGTTTGGGGGACTAAGGCTGAGCACCATGATTTTGAGATTAGCTGGGGACAGTAATGTGGGAGAGAAAGGTGACAGAGACTGATTTTGAAAGAAAGTGGAACACTTTCTAAAACAACATTGTTTTCCTCTGAGGTGCTCTTCTCCGCTGTTTACCTGTAACTTCTTCCAACTCCTGCTGGGGCCAGCGGAGGGAGGATGGGAACCCTCCGGGGGCCAAGGCCGTTGTTCGGTTTGCAGTGGAGCCTGACAAATCAAGTGGGTAAAACCCATTAATTAGCAGTTTTGGAAACAGTTGCAAAGTTAATTATTCCGTTTTCTGATGAAAGAAAGCTAATTTTTGGCATTTACCCTGACAGTGACATGAACTAACATTTTTCGAGTAGACATCCGTCAAGATAAATGATGCTGCGAGGTGTTTTTGTACAAACATCCTGACCCACAGCGTGTCGCCGAAGACCGTCTGCCATGGGTGTCTTCACCGCCATGTTTTGCCCAGTGCGTTGAAGGGTGGGTGAGCGAGAGAAGGGGGCTGGTGTGGTGGCAATAAAGAGTAGAGAGCTGGTGATATACAGGGAAGCCTGGTGGGAACATTTGCATATTCAGAAGGTTTTGCTGTAATGGAGAGAGCAGGGCAGTACATTAACATTGCTGTCTGTCTGTCTATGGTGAGATGCATATCCAGAGGAGCGAGCTAGTTTGTTCATGTTGCTGTTTCCAAATCTAGACATTCTTCCCAGTCTTGGCTTTTGAATATGAGGCATGTATATCCAACTGTCTGCTTGACATCTTGCAATCTCAAACTTAGCCTGTTCCAAAGGCACCACAGTCCCCTGCCTGTGTTCACCTTCCCCCGAGTCTTCTTCATTCAAGGAAATGACCCTGTCACCCACCCAGATGCTCCAGTTAGAAGCACAGTCATCGCCTCTGATATTTCCCTTCCCTTCACTCCTTCCCAACATCCACTTTATCAGCAAGATCTGCAGAGGCTGCCTTCAAATTCATCTCAGATTTGTTGTGTCTGCTTTGTAGCTACCACCACTACCCTGGTCTACATGGTCATCATTTCTTCCGAGTTGCTGCTGTCTTATGGAGACATAATGAGGGCCATATGGGAAAGTTTATATTTCCTTGGAGCTACATAGAAAAAGTAAAACAAAATAGATGATTTTTAATTTTAATGATCTATTGTATTTAACTCATTGTTTTCAAACTATTCTCATTTAAACATAATTAATATAAACTGTTACTAGATAATTTATATTCCTGTTTTGTCCTTAGTCTTCAAGATCGATGCACACCTTTTTTTGTTTTTTTGGGGGGGTGGTGCTGGGGATTGAACTTAGGGCCTTGTGCTTGTAAGGCAGGTGCTCTACCACTTGATCTAAATCCCCAAACCCCAATGCACATTTTATACTTACAGCCTATTTTAATGTGGATGTTAAATTTTCATCAGAAACACTTGATATACATTTAGGTTTTATAAAATTTAATTTGAAAAAGTAGAATTACATACTTAAGTTGTTCCAAACGTACTTCAAAGTTTTTTAGAGTTGAATCAAGTAGTATTTGATTTTAAGGCCTTTTTGTTTGTTTGTTTGTTTGTTTTGAGACACGGTCTGGCTATGTAGTTCAGGCTGGCCTTGACTCACAGAAGTTCTTCTGCCTCAGCCTCCCAAGTACTGAGGCTATGGGTATGTGCCACCATGCACTGCAAGTTTAATTAATTTAAAGATAAAATATTCAGATATTTGCTCACATTAGCCACATTTCAAGTGCTACAGTGTGCTTTAAAGTGATTTCCTTTCCTGTTCTGTTCAACCTGTTCTCCACGAGCAGCCAGAGAGACGTCTTAAATACTAAAATTGGACCATGTCATTCCCTGCTAGACCTAGGATAAAAATAGAAACTCCTTCCTGCAGTCTAGAAGGCCTTGTATGATCTGGCTCCTGCCTACCTCACCCACCCACCTCACACACTTCTGCCTTCCATCCACAACAACTAGTGACCTTGGCCTTTTCCCCTAGCTCTTCAAGCACATCTCGTTGGATATTGCTGAAGTGTACATTCCAAAGGAGGGCCTGGAGGTCTTCAGGTGTCTTTCAGGCCAGGTGGTCCTGGAGGTTCAAGGAAGAGTATGGGGCGGGGGTAGCAGGTGGACCAGGGTCTGCTTAACCTTTGTGGCTGCCCCTCTCTGTTTCTCTAAAACTGAGCTGGCATTGCATGCTCCAGGCAGCATCCCTCTTAACACGGGCAAATTAATTGGAAACAGATGTCAAGCAGTGGGAGTTAAATACAGACATCTCACCAAATGTCAGCCCTTCCCCTGGGCCATGGTGGCGTCCTTGCTTTTCCTCCTTAGCAGGGAATTGGGAAAAAGCCTCTCGCATATGCTGGTGGCATTGTTGACCCCAAGAGCCTTTTAGTCCTTTGCAAAAACTCAAGGCCAATTATGACTCTGAAATCAGAGTTGAATTTCCCTGTATCAGATGCATATAAACAAAAAGTGCTCTCTGAAGAGCGCCAACCTGTACCATAGCCAGGCAGCCCTGGACAGGACAGGTCCAGAGTGGGAAGGCTCTTGTCCAAGGCCACTCAGCAGGTTAGTTTTACAGCTTGTGGTGAGATGCAAAATTACAGAAGCTATTATCTAGAGTGAAAATCTGATGCTGTCTTCCTTCAAGCTTCTCCATCGTCTGGAGAACAAGCCCAAGCTCCTAGGCAGGCCTAGGAGGGCCTCTTCTCTCTCTTCTCTACCTCAACCTCTTCTCCCCAGCTCTCCCAGATTAAGGGGCTTCCTTACATTCCTGAGCATACGACTCTGATGCTTTTGCCCATGATTTTTTTTTGCCTCCTCTCATCTAGTAAACTCCTATTCATCCTTTACAACCCAGTGCAGATGTATCCTCCACTAAGAAGTCCCCTTGATTCCCAGGTGGGATTATCTGTTCTCCTTGGGGATCCTACAACATTGAACACACCACAGTGATTATTTTTGTATTTCTCTGTCCTCCACTCCCTGCCCCCAAACCCTGCCATTTTATTTAATTTTTGTTTCCCTGGAGCTTGGCACAAAGTCTGATCTATAAATACAGGGTACTCAATAAATATTTGTAACTTTGACATTGCCAAAGCCAAGGGACCCCTTTCTTTGTTTTCCTTTTTTTTCTGTAGCTTCTGACACCACTGAACCCTCTCTCCTCTACCTGTTCCTCTCTCTCAATGCCTGTAGTTCCCTCCTGCTTGGTTTTCTCTTCCATCCCTGACTGTTCTGCCCTAGTGTCTGTGTTAGTCTGCTTTTCACTACTATCATAATATGCCAGGGGCAGGCTCACTTTATAAAGTGAAAAGGATGATTTAGCTCAAAGTTTTGGAGACTTGAGAGCATGGTGCCAGTATCAGCTCAGTTCTGGTGAGGGCACACTTGGGAGAAAGAGATCATATCTCAGAATAGGAAGCTAGAGGGTGTGTCAGAGGCCAGGCGCACTCCTTAACAACTGCCTTCTGTGAGAGCTCCAGAGTCCCCTGAGAGCTACCTTAACCTCTTCCAAGGGCAGCTGCCCCAGTGCTTGAAGGACTTCCCTCCTCTCAGAGGTCCCAGCACCTCTCAGCACTGCTGCACTAAGGCCCAAGCTCTCAACATTTGGGGGCCACACTCAAACTATATCCAAACCCAGACAGTCTCCTCTTTGGACATTTGCCCCTCTCTGATTGTCCAAGAACCTGTCCTGGTTCTCTCTTCTCCTTTTTGGAAAAGCTTTCTCAGCCTGTGTTAGATGTCATGGGACTCAGGGCCTTTGTCTATGCTGTTCCTTCACTTTGGGACACCATTCCTTTCATTTCTGGTCCAACCAGTTTCTCCTAAACTTTTGGGTTTCAGCTCAAAGTTCACCCTCTGGAGAATACTTTCCCAACCCCCTGAGCACCCAGTTCAGGGTCGGGTGCTGGCAGCTGGTGGGAATGGTGGGTGAGTGGGAGAATGAAGAACACTTGGGATGGACAGACCAGGCCTCGGGGGAGTCTGCAGGTGCTGGCGTCTTTAGCATATACCAACATCTCCAAAATTGTCAGCAAGTTGTTCCACTTCTCAATCCTGAGACAGGCAGGGCCCAGCATTGTTGGGTTATTAACTCCCCTCAGTAAACTTCCAATGAGTGTGATAAAACACTCAGCAGAATGCAGCAAGAGCTCATAAAAGCAGGATTTAGTGCTATTTTATAGATGTCAGGGCTGAGTTCTACACTGAAGCTGGTGTATATTTAAAATTCATGCTTGACTCACTGCCTTGGGGGAGAAGGTATGCGACATGGAAGGAGGAAGTGACAGAGCTACAGTCACTTCTTGGGTCTAACACCCCTGGGGTGGAACGAGGGTGTGAAGCCTCCTGGCAGGGATCAGACTGAGCCAAGCTGGGTCTCATGGAACCTCTTTTCAGGAGGCAGCCCTCCTAAAGGGCTGTGACTGTGGGCTTGGAGCCAGACAGACCTGTGTTCAAGTTCTGACTCTCATTGACGGTGCTCATTTGCCCAGGATGTAGACTTGCAGTGCTAAATCCAGCAAAGTACGACACAGCGGAATGAAGTGGCGATCCTAAGCTCTGGCTCTATTATTTCTTGGCATTGTAAAGTAGACTGGATCCCTTCCTTCTCTGATGCTCATTTTCTACAGCTGTCAAAAAGAACAAGGCAATCCACCTTGTTAGGCTCATCATCACAAACTGCTGTAACAGACAGCCCCCACATCCCCACGGCTTAACACAGTGCGGGTTATTTCTTGCGTCCATCACAGTACAATATAGATTTGGTGGCTCCTTTATAGCAGTGATTCAGGGAGTCAGGAACTTTCATTTTCCTGGCCTCGTCTTCCACAGGCCTTCTCAGAGCTCTCTGCTGGATCTTTAATATTAAGCCACCTGCGAGTGAAGTTTTAGTAGGAGGCATTTTGGCAGGGGTGGGCAATCTACACTCACAAACCAAATTTAGCCTCTAGTTGATGTTTGTAAATAAAGTTTTATTGGTATTACAGACATACTCATTTGCTTTCTTATGTCTACGGCTGCTTTGATACTACAATGGCAGAGTTGAGTAGCTGTGACAAAGGCCTTATGGTCTACAAAGCCTCAAGTATTCATTACCTCACCCTTTGCAGGAAATGCTGACCTCTCTTTCAGGGGCCAGACCTGGAAGTGGTATCCATTGCCTTCAGTTGCAGACTGTTGGCCACACCCAGTTGAATGAGCCTAAACTAGCTGCAAGGGGGGCTGGGAAATATAGGGGAGCAGGTGGGTTTTGGCTGTACTGACCTATCTACTCTCAGGGTCACTAAGAGGATGTAATGAAATAATGTTTCCTGGAGGGTGACAGAAATTGTTCCCGAGGGCGTCTGGGACTTAGTAACACTTCATTATAATGCTCATGGCTCCACAGGCCTGCGGTACATGCTGAGTGACTGGGATGTGGGATTGTGTGGAAGAACCACCTCCCCATCCTTGGGAGAAGGTTCTGGGAAAGAAAGAGCTAGGTTGCTCAGGTTACACCAGACAACCAGCTATCCAGGATGTGAGCTGAATGCCTTGTTTCATTTGATCTGAATTTTGATCCAGGTATTTTCCATGTGGCCAACTGGGTCTGGAAGCAGGACGAACTCGGGGATGCTCACATTAGCCCTAATGCTAACATGTCCCACCATGTTTCCTACTGGACAGGGTAGCTGCTGTGTGTTCACCAGGCGCCACCCTTAGGATATTGTCCAGACTCGTGGTTTCCTGGCCAGAGATCCATGACCCGATGTCTGCTTGCTCCCTCACCCCAGCCTTATCTCAACTACCACTTAAAAACAGTGTGTTTGGAAAATTAAAAAATACTTTCTATTAATTATAGCATATGAGAGATAGATAACATTGAACATATGTTATTAATGATATTTTTACTTTGGAAAGTAACTATAATAAAATTTATTTAAAGCATCAACTGGAGGTTAATTAGTATTTAAGCTTGATATTTTAAAGTTAATTCACTAATGTGAGAGTGATTATTCACTAATAATAATGAGGCAATTTTCATTTTAGTTCCAAGCTTACTAAGTTTTTCCCCTTCTTGTGTTTGATTTTCCTAAGAGTTGCCATCTCAAATGTTTAAAAAATGTGGCATTAAAAACACACAGCAGAATTGTCGACTTTAAAAAAAATGAGGCAAGATTTGTTTTTTTAAATAGAAATCTAGAACTATACATAATGTGAGTTGCCTGCAAGTTTCCTTTTAGGCCACGGTCTAGAATAGAAGTCAATTCTAGTAAAATAAAAGAAAATAAATTAGCAGTAACAGCACAGCAATCATGTTTCTAGTTGCATGGAGACTTGCAATGCTTAGAAAATCCCCCGATTCCTGTCTTAGCTTTGGATCGCCCTGTAGCACCAAGTCACTATCTGAGGACGCTCACTCGACTCAGAAGGAGGAAAAGCTCTTGCTTGTCCCGGGGAACATCCACCCTAGTTGCTGACCGAGATCTGAGCCTTGTTCCTCCAACTCCTTGTCTTCAACTCAGCTCGTAGCGATGCGCAGTTAGATTCCCTTTACTGGAGAGCCCAGAATGATTCACTGGCTTTTCGATACAGAAGCAGCAAGTGTCCGTGTTTGCTGCTGGTTGGTGGCGTGTGACAGTGCGCTGTCATGTTAAGAACAAGGACTTCAGAGTCACTCAGATTTGGGTTCAGATCTTGGCTGAGATGATGACTAGCGGCATTCCCTTGGGCGAGGCACTTGACCACTTTGTCTCCTCGATGGAGGAAGGTTGCTCAGGTCTTATATAGCAGGAACTCAGCAGTGCTTTGCTCTTTCGGTAGCTCAGGCCTTTCTGTTTTTTCACTTGGTGAACAAACCTTTGAGGAGTCTGTCTTTTGCAGAAGACCAATTCTCTGGGTCTTCTCCAGCAGAGCTAGGTGATTTTCTTTTCTTGTTGATATTAGTGGAAAATTGTGAATACTTTGATGATGGCACTTGCCATTATGATCATATTATGGCACGTACCAACCTTCCCATGTACACATACATCCCACAAGGGATGTAAACATTGTGTACTACACACTTGTACTAATAAACAAAATTTAAAAAAATCTGTATCAGAATACTTTGGCAAGTAACAAAAAAATCACATTCAAAGTAGCACTTTCAGTAGGAAAATTAATGATGTCAAGGAACACAAAGTCTTAAGTGACTAGACTGTTTCTCTGAGGCTGAGTGGGGCCATCAAAGGGGAGAGGGAAGATGGTAGTTTAAAAATATGGCTAAACTTCCATGTGCTAATTGGCCAGGCTACTCTATTTCCATTGCCTCAGCTTACATCGAGCAAGCCTGCTGAGACCACCTTACCTGGTCTGTGTGGGTCCATATCTGGTCATTCCTTAACCTTAGTGGGACTGTGTTATTTGAGGTAGAGAGAAGACCTATGCAGGGAGAGTGTAGCCTCCTCTTCCTCCTGCATTGAGTGATTTCTGGGAAACAGAAGACAGCCATGCCTCTGGTATGCCTGCACATATGTCCCACAATGCACAGGGGCTCATAATGCATAATCACCATAAGACAGCCCTGGCCCTTGGTGTTTAGGATGGAGAAGGGGAAAGGTGCCTGGAAGGTGGTCCTGAGGGACCCTGCTGCACCTTGAGGCGACCATATTCTTCTCACACCCATTGCCTTTCGGCTCTATTAGCTGCCAAAATCAAAGCCACTTGAAGGTCATCTCTGATTAAATGAGCAGCAATTTTCTGAATAAGAGACACCTTTACATTTAACATGCCAAAAGAGGTAGCTTACTGAGCAGGCCCTGACATGCCGAGCCACCTTTAGCTTCCCAGACAGCCAGACTGATGGCTATTAGGGCTGAAAATCACCCTGAGGAAGTTAGGCCTGCACACGGCAGTTCCTCGTGCCCAAATATCAGTTCTTTCCTCCAAAGAAAACAGCAGCTTCCTCACTTCCAAGGTGTGACACAACGTTCCTGTCTGTGGCTGGTTTTGGCCCTGTCGTCATCATCTTTGGCTGTCCTGATGGGTGTAGTTCTTCTCATGACACACGAGCCTCCTGGTGAGGAAAGAAGCCACCCAGGCTGAGGCTTCAGGTTTGGGGGCTTTGCGCCTAAAGGTGCAGCTTCCATCCACAGTGTGCCTAGTTTGGGATTTCTACAAGGATGTGTGTTCCCCAGGCCTCGTGATGGGCAGGGACTCTGAGCAGCAGCCATGTCTGGTCTGTTTTGGGAGGGTTGGTGGAATCTTTGGTTCCTCTCTCTAGAGAAACCCCATCTCAGACAAGATGGCCCTGGTGGCTGGGCTGAGAGCACCTGTATCAGGGCACTGCCTGTCTTCTCTCTGATCATTGGCTTTTAGGGTTCCCTGTCTGGTGTCATTTCCTTCCCTTTAGGATGGGGTTTGTGGAGCAGCCCCAGCATGAAGAGTGAAGGAGGACACGGGGATGCTGAATCTGTGTGTCCACGACGAGCCATGGCGGTGGTAATGGCACCAGTGGTGGAGACAAGAGTATGAGCGTCCCACAGTACAGACACAGCCGTGGGGAAAATCAGGGTTGAAGGAGGGGGAGATGGGAAGGGCAGAAGAGAGAATCTGGGGAGGAGGAAGAGAAGGATAGAGGGAGGGAAGGGGCCCTGAGGGGAGGAGGGAGGGATGGGGCAGATGGGAGGCGAGGGGCAGAGGGAGCAGGGGTCCTTGACTGGGGGGCATTCAGAAGAGGGTGACATGTGAGTGACACCCCGTGACTTAAGAGGGAAGAAGCTGGTGGCCTGAAAGGGAGGGAGACGGAAAGCGGGGCTTTTCAATATGAACATTCATGTTGTTGTGACAGCAGTCATTTATCATGTCCTGAATGGGAGGCAGGCCCCAGCACAGCACCAAAGGCCTCTGGTTAAAGTTTTACCTGAGTGTGAAAGGGGCCAGGGACCTGCTGCAGGGGGTGGCCCCTGGGGCCCCCTCTGTTTGGAGTGGAAGGCTGGTAGGGGGGGCATGGGACAGGATGTTTCCGGGTGTGGAGACCCCTCCAGGCATCCCAGGCCAGTGGGGGTAGGGGTCTGTTTCACACAGGGGCCTAGAAAGTTCTGAGCAGGGTACTGGATTAAGAGCCTGAGGGGTTTTGGGATGGGGGACGTGGGGGCTGCATTTTGTCATATGGTGTCATTGGCACCCAGGTCAAAATTTTAAAAATACTATTGGTACTTCCCAAGTGTCAAGTACTGTGTATCCCCGTCCTGCCTGGTCCCTCTGGCTTGTCCTAATTGCTTTGGGGGACTGGACAGGGAGCCCATGAGGAGCCTGCATTTGTGTCCTGCACAGGGGACATTAAGCGAACAGAGTCCCTCTCGGTTTTTCATGTCATTAATTGGTGATCTTCCGACTCTGAAATAGCATTTTCATTCTCCCATCTCTTATTTCATTATGCTCAGTTCAATACACACCAGTGCCGCGCGAGGCAGCCTGTTCGGGTTTATTAGGAATTATTTAAATGAGATGGGGATGTATGGGTAGTTAAAAACAAGGTCTTCTATTCTGCCCTAATTATGTATCAAATTATGTTACAATTATTCCCAAATATAAACTTGCTGAGAACCTCAAAAGGGGGAGGTTCTGGAAGTATCAGGAGGAAAGTGAAAGGGCATGCTGGGAGCAGTGGTCCTGAGGCCTAAATGTGTTCTGAAATTCAGGCAGTGCATAATGTGTGTGTGTGTGTGTGTGTGTGTCCCTCTCTCCTTTCTTTATTCCATCAACTCCATTGCCATGCTGGTCCACTGACAGTCACGAGCGAACAGAAAGAATTCTGACCCAGCCTCTGTGCCAAGTTGTAAACTACGACTTTACCATTCTCCAGCTGTGTGGTCTAAGAGACAGCTTATGACCTCTCTGGCCCTCACCTTCCTCTGTGCATGGGGGAGATAATAGCAGCTACCTCCTACAGTGCCAGGCACACAGAAAGCTCTTGGAAAACGGGATGAGGGAGAGCCTTCTCCATTACTGCTCAGACTACTGGGGTCTGTCACTGTCGTCAGGTTCTCTGAGGCCCGGGAATCCTGAGGCTGCCTTGCCCTCTGGCTCTCACTTCTTTGCTCAGCTGCTCAGGCTGAGCTGGGCCTGGGGTGGCCGTGACTTAGGGCTCAGGTGTCAGCGAGGCTCCAGCCTCAGGCTTCCCTGAAGACTCCATGATGCCTGCAGAGCACCCATTCTGTGTGGGCACTTTGCTGATACTGCTCAAGCGATGCCCACCTCATCCTGTAAAGATTCTATGGACCCGCCTGAGATGTTTCAGCCCAGAAGTGGCCAAGGGGGCTTCACACTCAGGTCTGCTCCAGAGCCCGGGCAGTAGGAGGCAGCCCGTGGTCCCCAGACTGAGGAGCAGGCTTTCTCTGCATTGTTTTTGTCCATTTCTTTTGTGCTATTAGACAGCCTCTTTGGCAACTCTTGGGAGAGGTCCTGATTAATCCTTATTAATAACTTACTAAGAGTTATTAATCATGATGAAGCTACTGATGTTACAGGGCTCTGAGTTTGGCTGTTCCATTTCTCTTCTCATGTGCCTGCTGCCCACTCTGACTCTAGGCCAGAAATGGGCCCTTCTCCCTGCTTTCTAGTTCTAAGGCGGTGGCATAGCCCAGGGCTGTCAGAGCATTTTCAGCCAAGGTCCCGAAGTATGCTGAGACTGTATGGACTGAAATGTACCACCCCAAACGTGTCGAAGTCCTTGTCTGGTGAGTGCAACAATATTTGGAAATGGGGCTTTTGCAGATATTCGAGTTAAAATGAGGTCATTGAGGGGCTGGGGATTTAGCTCAGTGGTAGAGTGCTTGCCTAGCAAATGCAAAGCCCTGAGTTTGATCCCCAGCCCCACCCCCAACATGAGGTCATCGGGTGGGCCCTAATCCAAAATGATGGGTGTCCTTACAAAAGGGGAAACTTGCCCAAGACGGACACTCAGAGGGTAGACTTTGGGAAGGGATGCGAGGAGAAGGCCATGTGAAACTGGAGGTAGGGAATGGAGCTACAAGTCAAAGAATGTCAGAGCTCACCAGCACTCCTAGAAAGTAGGGGAGGGGCAAGTACTTCCCTTCTCCTGCTAACACCTCTGTGAGATCACACATTTTCGTGGTTCAGCCACTCAGTTTGTGGCACTTTGTTACAATAGCTACAGGAAACTAACACAGAACTAAGTGGTGGGATAGAGGCAGGGCAGAAGCAGCAGAGAGCTTTTCGGTGAGGACAAAGAGCCCAGTTCTGCCCCGTGTCCAAGGAGTGCTGGTAGACCTGGTCTATGCCAAGCTGGCAGCCATCTTAGTTGACACGTAAATGGGGCCTGTAACAGCCAGAGTCCCTAAGTAGTGATGGCATGTCTTCCCAGGTCCGGTCAGGGGCTGAGAGGAGAGGAGCAGTCTGTAGCCTGTAAAGGAGGGCACTGGCGATACCTCTGTATGATGAAAGACTTGGGAGACACCTGGGCCCACAGTACTCATGTCTTCTGCTTTGTTTCACTGGCAAGGACTGGTCACAGGGCTGGGCAGAGACTCAGAGGCTGCTGGGAGGATGGCGTAACTTGTTCCCAGTGCCCCTTGCATCTGATTTGTTCACAGGGAGCAGTGATGGGAGGCACCGCTGGGTCAGGTGGCTAAGTACGATATACCGTCTCTACAAGTCCTCTCTTGTTCTGGAGGGGACTTTGGGGTTCAGCTTTGACACCAAATCCGTCTAGATCCTGGGATCCTTTCTTGGAGACAGCTCCCCTGGAGAGCTGCCTAGCCAACTATGGTCCTGGTAGTCTCCTGCCGAGGAGAAATAACAGGGCTGTATAGTGTTATTTCTTTTCTGGGGCTTCCCAGCAGTTTGGAGAGGAAGGAGTAGGGCAAGCTGTGTTGTGCCCTGGTCTGTGGTGTTAGGGACACAGCACAACTTCAGGGCTCAGCTACCTCCTTTTTAGAGCATGCAGGGTCTTCGTGAGGGGTCTAGCCAGGGCAGGTGCTTGGCAGAGAGGGCCAGCTTGCCCACTGTTGACGACTTTTCCTTCTGGTATGCCATGCCTCATCCCCAGAGGTGAGACCACACGGAATAAACCCTTTTTTTCATAGATAATCCCTTCCCAATGAGATCTGTCTTTCAAGTACCTTCTGGAACCTCACAGAGAAGCTGGGGTCTCCTAGCCTGACCTTGGAGCTTCTTTGATTTTGCAAGTTTGCTTATTTCCATTTTAAATAAAGTATTTCTAATTAAGGTAACCAAAACCCATGTGCTATTTTCGGATGCAACTTCCTTTTTTTTTTTTTTTTTTTTTTTGGTAAGACAATTTGTGCTAATTAGATGTAAAAATCATTCCTGGGAAAATTATGTAATTGACATGCAATTTACAAAATAGACCTCTGATATTATTTGTGCTGCTGCTTTGCTGTGAAATTAGTAAACAGTACGAATGCTGGACGGAGGAGATGCAAGTAGCTGGGGAGGAAATGCCAGCTGGCAAGGGCTGGTGTCTCCGAGTGGATGTAATGAGGCTGGTACTGCTTGCATTGAAAACACTGCAGCCTGGATTCAGTTTCCATTTCTGGAATGAGATGCTTCTATCAGGGTGAAACCTTGTGCTGGGGTGATACTACCTGGTATAAGAACTAAAACAGGAATGAAGAGGCAACACGGAGGCGCATGTCTCATCTTCCTCCAGCCTTTCGGTTTCCCTTGAAGGCCCCTATTGACAAAGCCCAACATGAATCTGGCCAGGGAGAGATTTGATTTGCAGAGCTCCAGCATCAAAAAGCAGAGTATGGAAGGGTGGGCTACAGCTGGTAGACAGTAGCTCAATGACTGGTGTACTTTGAGCAAACAGACATTTAAAGTAGTTCTAGGCTGCATTATTGCAAGTGCAGAGCCTAGTTTGAGGGAGGTGCCAGTTACCTCGTACTTTGAACGGGTCAGCTGTATTGTGTTCAGGTGTGTGCTCTATCGCCCCTCCCCGGAGCCCATCTAGCTTCACCTGCTGAGGAGATTCAGAACCATGACAATATCCGGGACGCAAGAGCAGAAGTGCAAGAGCAAACGGAGGAAGTGGATGGCATGACTTCAGATGAGAGACAGCGATGACTTGATCTGGAAGTTCCAGGTGGGTGATAATAGCGGTGTGTGTGTGTAGGCTCCAGAAAGGCACGTTCACGCTTGGGATAAAGAGTTCGTTTTCCTTAAAAAAGAAAATTAAAACGTTTCCTTCTTCTGCTTGTAGAAGTGAAAGCTGCTTATTGTACATACCTTAAAACATACAGGTTACTGAAATGTGAGCGGAGGTGCAGGGAAGGAAGTGTGATCTTTCAGAGTTCCAGGGGAAGTGAGTTCAGGTGCTGGCACTGGAGGGGACACAGAGCCACTGCCAGCCATCGCCAGTGTCTGTGAGCTCCTGGGTGCTATATGCTCCCAGCCCCTGCTTCCTAGAGCCCTGCCCAAGTTGCTCCTGTGATTATATGGGTATTTCTCTAGAGCTAGATTTAATTTTTTTTTTTTTTGCTAGAAAGAATTCTGGCACCCAACCTTAAGATAATTACATTTCCACCTTTTTGCATACAGAAAAGTTTAAAGAAGCAAATAAAAATCATTCGTAATTATACTTCCCATGGATGACCACAGTTAACATTTTGGCCTTTCTTTTCTGCTCAAATATGTTCTTTATAAATATAGAAGCATGATCATAGTGAATACACAATTTTGTTTCTTGCTTTTATCCCTTTAATACATGAGAATTTTCAAAGGCCAATAGGTGTTTTCAAAAACATGTTTTAACAATGGTGGTTTAATATTTCATGTTTTGGCTTATAATTTGTGTGAGGTATTTGCTTATTACTGATTTTTGTTTCATGCTCTTGTGACCCAATTTCTTGTTGGTATTTTTGTCAATAAATCTTTTGCATACATTTTTGCTAATTTCCTCAGTGCAGAATCTCAAAGGGTGAATGGTTCAAACTACATGTTAAAAATAAGTTTTCTTGTAGAAAAACGTTGGGTATATACAAGAGAATAGTACAATGGGATCCCCACATGACGATTCAATTAAACCATTACTATCATTTTGACACTCAGGTTTTAGCTAGCCCCTCTCTGCATTTCTGTTTGACTATCTTACATCCCAGATGTTGTATCATTTCCCCTGTGAAAGCTGTTTTACGTCTCAAATGGGCAAAATAACCTAAAAAACTTAACAGTGAGGTAATTAGTACACCTACCAAAATGAACAATAATTCTCTAACATTATGTAACATCTTGCCATGTTCAATTTTCTCCAGTTATCTAAAAAATGTCATCTTAGGACCAACTTGTTTGAATTAGTATACAAACAAGAGTTCCTATTTTGCATTTGGTTACTACATCTGATGAATCGCTTTTGATCTATACCAGTGATGGCGAACCTTTTAGAACTTCCAATGATACAAACAGCAGGCTGTTATATCAACACATGCTGTAGGTTCACCACCACTGATCTCTGCCATTTTGTCTTCCTTTGGCAACCATGCTGTCTTATACGATGAAGGATCTAGTATAAAGACTCTTTCCTCCATCCCCCTTCTTTCTTTCAGTAGGGGGATTTAATTCAGGGGCTTCACACTGAGCTATATCCCCCATCCCTTTTTATTTTTCTATTTTGAGAGAGGATTTTGCTAAGTTGCTAAATTGCCCAGGTTGGACTAGAACTTGTGATCCTTCTGCCTCAGCCTCTCAGAGTGCTGGGATTCTAGGTGAGCTGTAACAGTTTGTCCCTCTGCCAACAGTGTGAGCAAGTGCACATCTTGCCAATATTCTACACTGAATATCATCACAATTTTTAAAGGTCAGTTTTTTAGGAAAATGATGGTGTCTTATTGCTGCTTTGACTTGCTTTTCTGTGATGATGAACATGACTGAACATTTCCCCCACGTGCATGTTAGCTGTTTGTGTTCCTTCTTTTGTGAATTATCTACTTTGACGTTTGTCCTTTTTAACAGGGGGTATTGATCATCATGATCGTGTCTATATCAAAGAGAAATTTAAAACTCTTATGTAGTCATATTCATTACCTTTGTATTTTGAATTTTTCCATTGTTTTTAAGCTCAGAAAATTCTTTCCTTACCTTCAAATGCTCTTCTTTAGCATTTTTTTCTTCTGGTTTCGTTTGACTTTTAGAGTTTTAAAATCCACCTGGGATCCCATGTGGTTAGAGCATTCATTGATGTAGGACCATGGATTGAATAACTCTTCATTACTTCACTAGTATGCGATAGGTCTTTATCATATCAATTATATGTGTGTACATGGGCATTTGTATATACACACATACATATATGTATGTGCACGTGCACACGCCTGCACACACACACATACACACTGGTCTGTTAACAAAATAACCTGTGTAGTCCTTCCTGTCCTGGGGGCTTCCTCGGGTGGTAGTGAGTTCCCTGTTGTGAGAGGTGAACGAGCAGGAACTGGTCAAACGTCAGATCCAGCCGGGACCTTCTACCCCCGTAATTCTGGACCTTCTACCCCCATAATTTCTGATTTTCCTGCCCTGAACGGCCTCTGCGTCCCTGCCACCTGCCTTTCCTGCTCTTTCTGCCTCAGGATGGGACGCTCAGGCTGCTGTTTCTACCAGGCAGAAGACAGAGATCAGCGCCTGGCCCTCAGTGGAGAAGCTGACTTTGAAGGACCCAAAGCCTCTTAGCAAGGCTACCTGCCCACGATGGGGACTCCTAATGCCTGTTTCCCCAGATATTCTGTGTCCTCATAGCTTTTCCTTCACTTTATAATTGCAACAAATTTCGTTGTTTGCTGCCCCACTGGACTGTAAGCCCTGAGGATAGAAGCTTTGACTGGCACATGGTGGGCAGCTAGGAGTGGAAAGAGTGATGACTGGCCCTTTAGAGCTGCTGGGTAAGGGCTGTGGTGTCCTCACAACCCGAACAAAAAACAGAGATGGTCATCTGATCCAAAGAAATGCTCTTTGGGGAACAAAGGGAGAGAATATCTGAATCTAGGGGCCAGCCCAGAAAATCCAGAGCAGCTGTTGGCCTCGGAGATGGCCGAGCCTCCCAAATGTAGGTCTGTGTGGAGCCATGAAAGTCACTCATTTTGACCCTGAGCTGACATCTGACTTCCAGAGCTTATTATTCCTCCTCTCCACAAGCATATTCCCGACAAAATGGGGTCGGGAGACATTTGCATCCAAACCACCCAGCTCTTTAAATGCCGGGGCCTGGAGGCCCGATGGGTTTATTAGATTATCATTGCGGAAGTTAATAAAGAATTAATTTCTCTTCGTGTGACATCCAAAGGCAGTCATTTCAGGAGCCTGTCCATTTACACAAAGCCAAGTATTTGTCAAGTGTCAGAGGCAATTCCCAGGTCCCAGCCCCCCCCAATAATTCTGGATTAGGGACAGGCTGAAATGACATTACACAAATTTTCTTTCAAGATGCATTGAGCTCTGGGGACCACTCAGGAATTTCAGGTTCCTGAAGGTTATACTGTCAGCAAAAGGGCTGGGCGGGGTGGCTGCAGCGACTGCAGCTCTCCAGCTGGGCTGGCACTGGGGGAGGGGACACTCCTAGGGGAAGTGGGGAGGCCACAGACAGCCATTAGTCTGTGGGGGTCATTTGCCTCCTGAAAACAACTTACTGCCATTTGTATCACAAACCTCGTGTCCAGCTTGATGGTTTTTCCTTGTTCTTTGCTCAGGCACAAGGAGGGGCTGTGGCCTGCCTGGGACTGCAGGACTGGCCCGTGTCACCTTGTGGCAATATATTAGGGAGGGTCAAGGCACCATCAATACCTGTCTCGGAGCTAAGTGCTGGGAAGTGGAGCCACTGCGGGTCAGGCTCACTCCAGGACCCTAAAAGCATGTAGTGGAACAGCCAGGAGCCCTCCAGAGCCAGGGGCAGAGTCTCTGGGGCTGGGCTGTGGGGACTCTGAGTTCGCCTAGCTGGGTGCTCTGGAGTGGCATCAGGAGACCCTTGGGATAGCTCAGCCTTCTTGCCAGAGCTCCAGATAGGGGCATTTAGCCACCTTCTGGATATCTCCTCACCAACGGCTGAGAGGCCCCCCAGACTCTTCACCTTCTGAACTGTGCTCAGCACCTATGTTTGTCACCTACGTTCCTGGTGCTCCAGCTGGGGGAAGCATCTTCCTCTTCTCCTACTGCATCAGGCTCTTTTGGATTTCTGTGCTCTCTGCTTTCCTAGGAATGGCTCCTTTCTTCACACTTGTTCAGATATCACCTGCTCTGGATGGCCTCCCGGATTACTCCAGGAAAAGTCAAAGTCTCCTAGCAGGGCCACAGTTACTTGTGTAGCCCCTTTGTACAAGTTAATAAAAGTCCCTTTCCTTACCCTCGGTGCTCATGTTTTTTGACAAATGGAAAGCATGTTACATTAGAAAAATATGCCTGCCTGCATCCCTGCCAAAACATAGTCCCCATAAAGGCTCATGGGTTAGCAGGCAGAGTGTGGGCTATATTTCAATTCCACTGATCTCCTTAGCTGCCTACTTTTGGGTAGTGTGCAAGCTGGATGATCAGACATGGCAGCCTTATTCCTTTCTCTGAGATCCTGCACTTCTCTTAACTCTCTGTAAGCCGGGCGCGGTGGTGCAGGCCTATAATCCCAGAGCTCAGGAGGCTGAGGTAGGAGGATCGCCATGAGTTCAAGAGCAGCCTGGGCTACATAGTGAGACCTTGTCTCAAAAAACCAAAATCAAAACTCAAAACCCAAACCCAATGGAACCCTGTGTGACCGTGTGTATCGGCTCTCTGTAACTGCTGTAATAAAGTAGTACTACAGATAAAGAGGTATAAAACAACAGAAGTTTATTTTCTTACAGTTCTATAGATTGGAAGTTTGAAATGCATCTCACTGAAGTCAGGGTGGTGGCATAGATCCATCCTTTCTGGAGGATCTCGGAGAAAATCCATTTCCTTCTTTTCCAGCCTCTCCCTAGAATGCTCCTACATGCGTTCCTTGGAGTGTGGGCCCTTTCTCTGTGTCAGAGCCCGCAATGTGGCGTCTTCGTCGCACGGCCTCTGAATGCCACATCAGTCATGATATCTTGTCTAACTCCGAATCTCCTGCCTCTTTTCTCACTGGTAGGGACTCTTGTAATTTCACTAACACACCTGAAGAGCTCAGGATAATCTTCCCATCTGAGATACTTAATTTAATCAGAACGGTAAAGTGCCTCTTGCCATATGAATAACAGTCACATGTGGGGCTGAGGACAGGGGCATCTTTGGAGGCTGATATCTTGCCTACTATAATTTTGTATCAAAATTGTTTCTCTGCCAACTAATAATATCCCCGAAAGCATCATCCCTGGTATATTTGGTGGTCTCTTCATACCCCGTCACAAGGTCAACATCGTAGTGTTTAAAGAATGTTTGTTGATTGAGTGCATGGAGAAGAGGTAGTAAGAGGTGTACGAGCATAGCTTCCCTCATGGGTCTGGTTAGATCTCAAGACTCTTTTGCTTGAGACTGGAGACATTTTTTGTTTCTCCAGATGGCTGCTAAACACTCTCCAATACATGCGGGTAGTAAAGATAATACTTAGCTGCAAATGTCAGTGTGGAGGTTGGGAAGTACTGGTTTAGGCCAGGACCGGGTGGCTTCAAGGCCCAGAAGGGAGCTATGTACTGGGACTGGTGCTAAATATCTCAGTGGAGCTTATTCACAACGGGCGGAGTTTCTCCAGATCCTTGTAGATCAGAAAGCAAACCGGGTGCAGCCATGCGCCCTGGTCTTACAGCTGGTCCCCGAAGGGGTCAGGTTTTGGAATCAGATCTCCCTGACCCATGTGGGGAGTCGGTGGAAGAACTCGAGCAAAGGTGGGGGATCCCTCTGAGTATGCTGAGCGTGCCTGGCTGCCCTCCTCCCTCCCTGGTCGCTCCTCTCTGCTTTCCTGATCCTGCTGCCTCCCCTGAGCTCCTCTCCCTGTACTATAGTCCGCCCGGGTTTGGTGCCATTTCTCCTCTTTCCGCTTCCTCTCAGTGATCTCTATTGTCCTCTCTCTGAAATCTCCATTTTAGTCTGCAACCTTTTTCCAGACCTCCAGTGTCACATTTTGTACTGTCTTGTGGCCTTGTCTGCTCTTTTTAACAGCACAGTCTGGCTCTGATAATGCCACCCCTAGGAACCTTCGGTGACATTCCGCCACCCTCACCTACTTTCTACCGTGGCCCTGGGAGTCTGGTCCTTGCTCCAGCCAAACCCAGATGCTCTCTGTTCTTTGTCCAAGCCTGTTTTGTGCTTCCTCCCTCTTTTGTCTTTGCCCAACTTGCTCCCTCTGCCTGGAATACCCACCATCAAGTTCCTCACACTTTTCTCCTGTACCCCTAGGAGTTGTGCAGACTTGCATCAGATCTGTGGGTCAGCCTGTGGGTTTGGTAGAAGTAGTAGGAGGTTGAGTAAAGAATCAATTACTTTGTTTATTTACCCAACCAACATTTGCGGAACACAACTATGTCACAGGCACAGGATGGACTTGGCATACAGAGGAGGATGAGAACGGTGTCTCAGTTCTTGTAAAGCTTATGGCCTCCAGGAACAGTTAATTTTGTTTCCTATTATTTAATTTCAGTTGTGGCTGGGCTGCTGAGAGATGTTTGTGGGGGTTTGCTGAAGTCAGGTCAGGGTGTGGGGGAGTTGTGGGAGTCGGATCAGCAAAGGCTCCTCAGGAGGTGACATTTGGGCCCCAGCTGGGTGGTCATTGCCCGGACTTGGATTCCACCCTGGAGTCCTGGGAATGGACTGGCTGGGCTGGTGCTGCCAGCGCTGAGCTGGGGAAAGCAGGAAGGCGGAGGGAAGAGCCGTCTGCTGAGGAGGGCAGCGTGGCCAAAGGCTGCATAAATCAAGGAGACCTCTGCCAGGCCCCTGGGCTCTGCGGAAAGGTTATCCCGCGCTGTGGTTTCTGGCCACGTTGCTCAGACGTCATTAATCCAACTTCCAGGAAAGACATCAGTCTGGGAGGAGGCTGGGGGCAGCAAGGGCCTGGAAAGTGAGGGCAGAAGGGGTAAGATTGGAGGTGGCTGAACAGCCCAGGGAAGCTGGGAATGATTATGTAATCAGCCCCCATGCAACTTCTTACCTGGGGAGTGGGGAAGCCGGCTCTGTGTGTTTGTAGCCGCTTACTCTTCTGCATCAAATCACCCACCACACCCTGTAATTGTACCTTTGCTCAGGTGGGAGTACTTGTTTCCACTATCACCTGTGAACGCACACGGACGACACCAGCACATCACAGCATCCCAGCACCTTGCACCAGGCTTGGCGGGTGCTCTGTACATATTTGCTAAATGAATAGCATCCTTGGGGCTTGCTTCTCAAGTGGCCCAAAGGGAGATTGTTATGGGTTGAATTGTGTCCCGAAATTCATATGCTGAAGTCCTAACCCTGAGCACCTCAGGATATACCTACCTGCATTTGGAAGTAGGGTGGTTACAGATGTAATTTGTTGAGATGAGAGCATGCCAGTGGAGACTGAGCCCCTAATCCCACATGACTAGTATCTTTATAAAAGGAGGGTGTTTTCACACAGGCAGAATGCCCTGGGCAGATGGGAATCATGTTGCCCTAAACCAGTGGGGACAAATCTATGGCATGCATGCCACCGCGCGGGCTGTTTGTATTGTTAAAAGCTCTAAAAGTTTGCCATCGCTGCCCTAAACCAAGGAAGGCCATCCTTCCCTAGCACCTTCAAAGGGAATGTCCCCCCACACCCCAATTTGATCTCCAACTTCTGGCTCTGTGACCTATGAGAGAATAAATACTGATGTTTAAGTCAGTGTGTAGAGCTTCATTTCTGAAATTCCAGCAGATTAACATATGTTCTCTGGGAACTCCTGTGTGTGTTTGCCTGTGTGTGTTTGCCTCTGTGTGTGTGTGTGTGTGTGTGTGTGTGTGTGTGTGTGTGTGTGGTGTGCTCACTGCCCCAACTTCCAGGCAAGTGATCGATGTCATTCTTCTGGCAAACTTCTTTCCATGGCCCAGGCAGGGTAAGGCAGGCTATCATTTGCTTCCATTCCTAGAGTCTGGATTTGCAAATGAAAGGACTTATTCCAGGAGTCCCTGGGCTATGGGGAGCCTGAGTGACAGTGTCATTCTCCAAGTCCCTGTAGATTTTGCCTGCATGAATTTCAGAGGTTGATTTGGGGAGATAGCCTGAAGGGAAGCTCTGTTAGCAGACAGAAGCCAGGTGCATCTGAAAAGGGCCTACCACGGGCTCTTCCTTCTCTGCATGGTGGCTGTGGCTCCCACAGACAGATATCCTGGGCCAGGTTAACCTTTAACCAGGTGGCTCCGGCTCTCAGCTGCTAAGCCCAGGGCTCCTGCAGGCTGCGAGTAGGCCTACTTTTCTGTTCTTGTCTCCGGTGAACCAGAGTCTCTGATGAATTGCCCACACACCCCCACCCTGAGCCCTGCCACCATGTTGAGTGCCGGTGTCCCCAGCAAAGATGAATGGGTCCCACTAATGAGCTGGAGGCAGCGGCACTCTGACCCCTGACCCCACGCAATCGGAGCCAACGGCCTGGGGAATGGCCGCCCGGAGCCTGCTTAATGTGTCAGGCTGGCCTCTGAAAGAAAAACACATTTATTGCTACTTAGAGAAAATTGATCTAATTGGGATGGAAACATTCTGCTGATGGAACATGGAATTTTTATTAGGAGGGTGACTCAAGTTCAGCCAAGGTGTCCCAGCTGGGAGGAGGCGAGAGAGTGTTTCTAGGGATTTTACCCCCAAACCTCTTCCCGGCTGAGGCTGGGTACCTGGAGAGGTCTGGGTTTGAATTCTGATGGTTCTGCCTATGGAATTTATGTCCTGGCAACACCGGGCACTGTCTGTCAGGCCTGGTTTCTTAACTATACAATGAAAAAAATAATTAGAGTGTTCTTGCAGACTTGTCGAGAGAAGGAATAGAAATTACGCGAGCATCAGGGCTGTGGCACTGCCTTTGGCAGGGGACCCAATGCAGTGGACCTGCAGGAGCCAAGACTGCACGTGGTGGCTTCAGTCCCTTTGGCCAAGTCCCCTGCAGTTCAGCAACAAACGGGTCAAATCCTTGTTGGCCGCAAAGGAGGTGACTAACTTGAGAGCTCTTTTTAGACAGAGCTCTGGTCCTTGAAATGTGGGGGCCACACCCCCTCAACAGCCTCACAGTCACCCCTGGATACTGATCCTCCATCTCTTACTGCAACTGAGTTTGTTTACAGTCTCTTAAATTTTCCTAAACTTCCATTTTCTCTATCTCCACTGCTCTGGCCTTAATGAGGCTGTCGTGGTCACTGGCTTCTCTGGCCAAAGGACCATACTCATTTCCTCTCTGGCTTCTCATTCTTATTCTAACCTGGTCAGGCCTCCACAGTCATCCTCCAAACCAGTCCACCCTCCAAACCAATTTGTTCCTGCAAATGGATCTTTCTAAAACACAATTTGGATCAGATCATGCCCCAGTTTAAAACCCTTTCCCCGCTCCCCATTGCCTCATCCAAATGCCTCAGTCTGCATACCGGGCTCACTGCAGAGTGACAGCATCATCATCACCTAAACTGGGATGATTTTATCCAGCAAGAATTGTAAATTGCATGGGATGCCCAGTTGACAGGCATAAACTGGTACAGGCAAACCAGGGTGTACGGTCGGTCATTCTGTCTGTCATGCTCTGGCCTTTGTCTCATCTCTATCTATTTCCATGGTGACTCCTATGCTTCTGCGAAGCCCCAGACGCTGGCTAACTTCATCCACCAGCACCTTAGCACGCGCTGTTCCCTCTACTGGAAATGAGACGTCCTCTCTTTCCATTTTAGCCCGTGTTCCTCAAGCCCTAGTGGTCATTCTATAGTTTTCCATGACTTGTGTGGACAGTGAAAGCTGTCCACTTGTATTTTAGTTATCTATTGCTGCACAACGAATACCACAAAATGCAGCGGCATAAAACAACACACACTTATTATCTGGTAGTTATTGTGACTTAGGCATTTGGGAGTAGCTTAGCTGGAAGACAGTGGCTCAGGACCAGAGGGTCGGGGGTCAGGGGCTGTGGGCATCTGAAGGCTGGGCTGGGGTTGGAGGGCCCAATTTCAAGAGGCTGACTCGTGTGGGCGATGTGATGGTGCTGGTATTAGCAGGAAGCCTGGGTTCCTCTCCATACGGGCCTCTTTAGAGGCTGCCTGAGTGTTCTCATCATATGGCAGCTTCCCCTAGAATGAATGCTCGAAGAGAGAGTGCTCTTATGTCTCAGATGGTGCTTCTCAAATCTCTAGCTAAAAGGTCAGCCCTTGCTCTGTCTCTTCCTCTTGGAAACCACACATCTCACCCCACAATTTCTGCTTTCTTCTGTTCATCCAGAAGCCGATCACTAAGTCTAGCCCATGCTCAAGGGGAGGAAAATAAGGTTCTGCCTTTCAGAGAAATGTCACAGCATTTTGGACACAGTTTAAAGTCATCAGCCTTGTTTAATCATGGAGTTCCTTAGAGGTAAGTCCTCAAGACATCTGGGCATGTAAAAGACGCATGTTCCCAAGTTTTACCTTGTCAGGTTGAGCCAGAATCTAAGGGTGTGGGGCTGGACAGAGGTGATAGGGCAAAAGAATCTCTGATTGTGTAGAAATCCCCCTTAGGCTTGGATTTCTGGCCTTTAGGGAGCATTCATTGGAAACGTGGTGTTTGCTTCCCTGAGTTTGAATCCTAGCTCAGACACTTATTAGATGCTTTGACTTTGTATTAGTAACTTCAATTCCCTGTGTCTCAGTTTCTTCATCTGGAGAATGGGAAAGATAGGGTCAAGGAGAGAGAGAGAGGAATCGAGGTCTCTTTGATGCTTGGTTCCAAGAACTGGGTGGGTGGGGTGTTGTCATTTATTGAAATAAGAAACATGGAGATCAAAAATTTTGGCCATGTTAAGTTTGAGATGCCTTTTGGAAGTGTGTATAAAGAAGGAGTCTTGGCCATAATGTTACGTGAAATAAGTCAGACACAGAAGGTCAAATATTGTATGACCTCTCTTTATAAGAAACCCAAAATGTAAATTCATTAAACAGCAAATAAAGGAGAAATGATAGGAAACATGGAGGTAGACTTTTTGGAGAAAGGAAAGGGGATCAGTGGAAGAAGCGGTTCAAGGGACCAAAAATGATAAAAAATGGAATACACACACACACACACACACACACACACACACACATATGGATTCCCCAAATGAATGTAACTATTATGTATTATGTATTGCAAACATGCACTGATGAAAAAAGAGAAGGAATCTCAGACAAGGCGGACACTGGGGCTGGAGATGAAAAAGATAGTTTCTAGTATATAGTTGCACGTCATTTAAGGGTGGGGATAAGTCACGTAGGAGATTTTGTCACTGTGCGAACTCACAGTGTGAACCACACAGGCCTAGATGGTGTAGTCCACTACACACCTAGGCTGCATGGTACGTACCGTTGTGCACTGGGCCATTGTTGCCCCAAATGTTGCTACATGGTGCCTGACTCTGTTGATCATATTTCGCCTCTGGGAAGGGATGAGATTATTTAGGGCGGAAGTAAGGGAGCGTGCCCCAGATAAAGCCCTGGTGATCCTACACTCGGAAGTTATAGAGGGGAAGCAAGGGAGCTGCAAAGCTAGAGAGGGAGCAACCCAAGGGACAGGTGGGAAACCAGGTCAGTGTGATGCCATGAAAAATAAGAAAAGAAGAGGCCGCGAGGCCAGGTGGTCAAGAGGGCAAATGAGAGAGCCAGATTGAATATAGGTGCTCGATGATAGAATAATAAACAGAGAACAGAGGAGACCCGCCCTCCTCTGTTCTCTGAGTACCCAGCTTGACCGAGGCCTGGCTCTCTGTTCTTGCAGAGAGAGTCCCCAAGACAAGGACTGAAGGACAGTTTAGTTGGGAGGTGACTCCGGATGCACTTGTAGGAGAGGAGACAATGAGAACAGAGGGAACAAAAAAACTAAGACAGGATGTGCGGACCCACAGGTTTATTCCTTGAGCAGCTGGTGTGCAGTCTTATGGGGGACCCCCAGGAGACAGCGCAGAACACGCACACCCGAGTTATCCCAGCCAAGGGGCAGGGAAGCTGGGGTCTTCGCACACTGACTTAATGTCTGTCATTGCTGGGAGTTTGGTTCGGGGGCATTTACTCCGGGACGCTTCCAGCTCACTGCATGTGGCTGAGCAGACTTGTGCAACTAGAAGTAGCTGGCTGGCAGGGCTGCAGGCGGTGAGCAAGGAGCTGTAGGTGGGCAGAGGAGTCAGAACGATGCACAGAGATGTGTGCTTCCGGGCACTGGGGGGCAAGGGCTCAACTCTTTAGATAAGGCGATCTGCTTTCAGCCGCAGTCCTCAGGCTCCCAGGCCCCCAGCCGAAAGTGTCTGATGGGGGATTGGTTCAGGACTCAAGTCCGAGTCGCTGGGGTGTGTCCTCCTCACCTGTCCATCCCAGGCACTATCTGGTCCTGGAGAGAGAGGCTTTGGGTGGTAGGAGGCAGGAACCGGGGTGTCAGGCTGGCAGACTTTGGCTTTGACCCAGACCGGAGAAAGCATGAATGCTGAAGAGGGGATGAAAAATGAGCAGCCTTGTGTGCATTAAATATTTAATATTCTCTCCCTGGGAGGTGTCAGGGAAAGGACCCTATAATAAATACTGCACGGGACAATTCCATCACAGAGCTTGTCAGTTAATGGCGTCGTTTGCTCTGACAGAAGCATTACAGCTGCTGGATTTGGGGCACATTTTGGGAGGGTGCCTCTCCTTGAGCATCAGGCCCCGGAGGGCAGGGGACAGGCTGGAGAGGAAGGTTCTCCAGTTTGTCAGCTCTTACCCTGCGGCTAACAGACTTAGTTAGTGGGACAATACTTGTGCAGAAGAAAGATTCACATAACAAGCAACACTTGGTACTTTCCAAGTCCTGTTGTAAGTGTTCTGTGGATCTCAATCATAACATTCCTGGCTATTACTGCATTACAGTGATTATTTCTATTTTATAGGTAGCAAAACTGAGAATCTACTGAAGAACTCATCACATTCTTGAAAAATGGAAAAGGCAAGATTTAAAGATAGGCAGGCTATGGGGCTGGGGATTTAGCTCGAGTGGTAGAGTGCTTGCCTAGCAAGCACAAGGCCCTGAATCCAATCCCCAGCACCGAAAAAAAAAAAAAAAAAGAAAGAAAGAAAGATAAAAGACAGGCTGGCTTCAGAGTTTGGTTCCCAACCACTGTGCCTTGCTGCTGGGGCTTCGCAGTGGTGCATTGGATCCCAGCTCTGTCACGTAGCTGCGTGGAAGGTCAATGTGTCTCAACCTCTCTGAGCTTCAACTATTAAGTGTACAAAACTGGGATGATGCTGCACCTTTCTCTGCAGGCTCTTGGGTCTGATGCGAGGAATTATTTGTGAAGTTTTAATCTCTACATTGATAAAAATTGGCTCTTGTCATACTGGAACTCCATACATGGACTATGATCTCATGGCAAGGTACTCTGACCTCTCTGAGTATCAATTTCCTTGTCTGTAAATGAAGTTGAAAGTCTAGTCTCCTGAGGTACTGGGAGTGTCGTTTGGTTTCTGAGCCTTGGGCTAAGCGACCCACGTTCTGCTTGGTCCTGGCCATATCTCAGTGTGCTACTGGGTGCCGTGGTTGAGCCAAGAGGTCTCAGTGGGACTTAGTGGCCTGAGCTTGAGTCAAGAAGTCCCATCGTGCTCCAGAGTGACAGTTCTGAGTCAGGAAGCTTGTGTGTCTCTTGGGTCTGTCCTGAAGATGGGTTTCAGTGTGGCTAAGTGGGGCATCCTGAGTCAAGAGACCCTTGGTCACTGACAGTTCTCAGTCTTGTCCCCTTTCCTGGTACTACATGGCCCTGGGTGGGCAGTTCGTATCCCTTGAATTTTGATAACTGAATCGATGTGGTCATGGTGGGGCCCTGCCTGACTTAGACTATTTGCAGGAAGAAAAATCACAACCCTGTATGTCAGACATGCCAGATCCCTGGGCAGCCTGTGATCCCAGGGAACACTCTGGAAGCTGAGCATGGGCCAGGGCTGCTGCACTTGAATCTCATGCTCCCAGGCATTATTCTGGTGTGTGAGCCCAGCTCTAGGCACAGGCATTCATGTCTCTACCTCTAGTTCAGGGCAACAGGGTGAGATGGGCAGCTGGGATCTGGCCTCCTGCTCCTAAGGGCAGTGCTCTCTGGACAGCAGTGTTCCAAAGGCCATTCCAAACCCCATCCCAGAGATCCTGCCACCATCCCATTTATGCCTCTGGAGCTTAGAGGTGGTGCTGAGGGCAGGGAGGGAGGGGACATGCAGGGACGGGGAAGAGTGCTCGGTCAGCAGTGGCTTTATGGATGGTCTCTGGGATGCGAGGTGATGGGATCTCAGTGCTCCTCCCAGCAGCTCCGTGCTCTGCCTGCCTGGAGCAACCAGGATATGCTCAACTAATTTATATTAATTCAAGACCATTAACGATGAACTATCGTCTCTCTTTTCTTTCTTCTTTTTCACAGCAAGAGGACAATGCTCAGATTCAAATGCTGGATTTTGCTTGCCCTCAGTTCTTTGGGTAATAAGCTCAGCATAGGAGTCCAAATCAGGCAGCTCAAATTTCTAATTCTCACCCCATCCCTCCTTTGCACCTACATACAACATACTACTTCCTGGGGTTCTTCTCTTCTCTGTATTGCGCGAGCCCTGAATTTGTGTGAGAATCTTGAATTTGCGCGAAAAGTCCAGTGCTGATTTGAGGATGCGAAACCTTCTGTCAGTGCCCCTGCTTTGTCACAACCATATGGAACAGGCTTCAAAACAACCTGCTCTTTCCTCCCTGCTCATGCTTAAAACTCCAGGAGGAGTGATAATGCTTCCTGTGGCCCTGTTGTGAGGATGCGATGCCACAGCTTTTGTTCCAGAACTAAGTGGAATTTCACAGTGGCCCTATGAAGCTGAGCTAGGGCCGTGGGAATTGTTGTCATTTTACAGAGGAAGAAAATGAAGCTGAGGGAGAGAGAGAGAAAGAGACAGAGAGAGAGACAGAAAGAGACATAGACAAGAGACAGACAGAGACAGAGACAGAGACAGAGACAGAGACAGACCAAATTGAGCCCAGGACACAAGACTCCTAATCCAGGCACACAGCCCTAAGACCCCGTGGGGAGATTTCTGCCTAATTATTCAGTTCCTGTAGAGCTTGGGACAAAGTCACCCCACACAGATGGGGATGGGGACGACAGGAGCCTTGCTTTCAGGGTGCCGAGGGAGAAGTGTACATTGCTATCCAGGTGCAGTCCTTGAACTGCCGAGCAGGTGCTCCTCTGTGCGTGTGCGTGCGCGTGCGTGTGCGTGTGCGTGTGTGTGTGTAGAGGTGTGGAGAAAAGCCCTGTGGGCAGAAGACTCCAGTCAAGAGTCAATTTCATTCTCTTCCAGGCCTCAGTCTTCCCATCTGAATACTGGGAACTGCAGAGGCCTGAATGAGACCTCCAGGAAAGGAGGCCCTTTGAGTGCTGTACCTTGGATGGGGTGCTCCCCAGCTGCCTGAGTCTCAGCCCCCCAGCCCACTGCTCAAGTGCCAGGGGAGGCTGGCGAGGCTGCAGAGCTGGCCCCAGTCCTCCAGAGCTCTCACACCCCCACCTAATGGTGGCAGCTGAATTCCTGCTTCTGTTTTTGCTCCTAGTTGAAGATGGTTAACTTGGGGGCATCTGAAACACTCACACACAAACCCATACAAATGATTTCTCCCAACATTAACATATTTCCTTTTGAACCCCTGTGAGGCTTTTCTCCAAAGTAATGGATTTTTCCCCCCACCCCAAATATATTCAAATCTGGCCTTGGTTAAGTCAGAAGATTCCTATCTGCCCAGCAGGGCTTCCCTCCTATTTCCTCACAAATCAGCATCCTTTTTATTCTCCCCTCAGATCTCTGTGTAAATGGAAGGCTTTCTTTGCAAAAGTTTCACTGGGACAGACAGACAAACGTGATGTTGCTGGGGCCTTTGATAGCCAAGAACACAAGATCCGACTTCAGGGGGCTCAGAAATTTCATCAGCCGAGGAGGGGAACCAAGAGAATGGGGGCCTGCTGGAACAGCCCTTTGAAACCTCCCAAATGATGTTTGATGTGCCCATGCCTTTCAGCCTAAGCCATACCTTTGGCATCAAAAGCACCTTTTGAAAAAAAAAATTAGCTATTTTTTAAAGCACAGGAGGAGTAAATTTAATATTAAGTCCTAATGGCAGAAGTCTTTGAAAAGGTATTTCTGGGCTTGGGATCATTTAATACTCCCCCCAGTCTAGCTGCACAAATTCTTTAATTCTTAATCCTCCTCTTTCCAAATCCTGGGCCTCTGTGGTGCAGCTGGGGCCTGGCGTTCTATAGGGAAGCAGTGACTTCCAGCAAAGGGAGCAAGAGTTTCACTCCTCTGGCCACCCAGATCTCCCCAGCTTTTAAAGCACCAGCTGGCCCCAGAGATTTTCTTCTGGCTTTTAAAGGCACAGTTTCAGGCCTAGAGAGGAGATGCCAGAGAAATTGCTGGTACTGGAGTCTGGAGATACAGCCTGGTTCCCATGTGAGAGCAAAGACCACTCAAGGTGCCCTCAAGTGGCCTCCAGCCCAGACAGACTACAGTGAGAGATGGAGAGTTCGCCGCTGATGGATCGTGGACCACCCCACAGCCCAGGGACTTTTTGTGGTCAGTCCATCCTGACCATCCTAGCTCAGACTAGCCTAGCTCTCTATTAAGTGACTTGACAAGCCCCTGCCCGGGGGAGTTACTTCACACTTCCTTTTGCAGGGACCAAGGCAACCAGCACCACGGACAGCTCCGAGAATGCACAGGTTTGATTGCCAGGGCCCTTCGCACACCCTAGCCTCTGAGAGTTAAGGAGCACTTGTTGGACTAAACCGAGCTTAAATGGTTTAGGGTGGGATACCATTTTCCCTCACACAGGATCTTATATTCAGACAGTTTCCCAAGGGACTTCTAAGGGTTGTGGGGAACAGACAAAGAAATGGAACTCTAACCCTCAGAAGGTGTTATAGTTTGGATTTGGAAGATCCTCCAAAGGCTCGTGTGTTGAAGGCTCGGTCCACAGTGTGACAATGTTCAGAGGTGGAGTTTTTGAGAAGCGAGTGAGTCATAAATGCTCCGATGTCGTTAATAATCAGTTGGTGGGTTCATAATTGAATGGACTATTGGGGGGCGGTGGAAACTGTAGAAGGTGGGGCCTATATGGAAGAAGCAGGTCACTGGTGGCATGCCCTGGGAGGGGACCTCCTCCCTACCCCCTCTATGATGTTCAGCCTCATTTTTGGCCCAAAGCAATGGGGACAAGTGACTGTGGACTGAAACCTCTGAAACTGAGAAGCAACATAAATCTTTCCTCTTTTAAGGTGATTTTCTCAGGGATTCTTTTTTTTCTGCAGTGATGGGAAGCTGACTGGCACAGACGAAGTCTTAGGTTTCCTGCCTGAGGGCATGGGGACACCTGTTCGGGGCAGGGAGGTATGTGGGGCTGGTGTGCTTAGTGTGCGGCAAGGTACTGGAGGCATTCTTGGGGTAGCTGTGTGGCTAGAGCATCCTGACCACATCCCTGCCAACCCGTCTCTCTAATGGCTCGCTTGTCTCAACTTTTCTGGGTGCAATTTTCCTCATATCCACCACTTGCTGAAGACTTTCCATGGAATTTCCTTCCCCATCTCCCTTGGAACAAAGGATGAGCCCCTCAGCTGGGCCAAAGGGGCCTTGGAAGATCAGGCTTAGCCAACCAGCTTGCTGTGTTCCCTGATGCCAGCTCAGTCATGCTGTGCACTTCTATAAGCTGTTCCTGGTCATGGCTTCTGTGCCCCACGCTTGCCACCTCTCAGCACAGACCCCGTCCTTTCTTTCCTCTTCTCTACCTGGTTGATGCCTGCTCTTGGGCAGGTCCTTTCTAATTCCTTGGGCACTGTGTTTCTAGCACTGGGTGTAGACATCTCTTACAGCCTTAGCTGCTTGTCTTGTAGATCTTTGGACCTATTTCCAGTGCCTCTGAGGTCTTCAATGACGTAGCCTGGGTTTTGTTAAACTTTGCATCCTCGTCACCCCCAAACTCAACCCCCCACCTGCCTTCAATAAATGCTATTATTCTCACTTCACAGATGAAGAATCTAAATCTCAGGGGCCTTAAATAACTTACTAAATGTCACACAGCTAGGAAGGTGAATATCCTGGGATGAGAGGAGATAGATACAGGAGAAAAGCTAGTTCTTAGAGCTGAAAAACTATTTTTGAAGCCAGAGCTTTCCGAGAGGGGAGGTGGCCAGTGGGAGCCTTTCTTTCAAGCAAAACTTTCTCATCCTTGGACATAAATGTCCCAAGGTTGATCTGAGTTGGAGGCATCCCAGGTCCTGGCTGGTGGAGTTGGAGTCCCTGAGACTGTGGAAAGAAGAGGAACCTGCAGACTGAGCAGAAATGGGACATGTAATTGGCATTTTCAGGGTCCTGCCAATGCTGCCCATGCCTGGTTCTGAGAAGGCATTGAAGGCCCCAGCCCCAGCCCCAGCTCATGGCTCCCACTGATTCACACTGGCTCCCCATCCACCCTAAGGCATTAGCCCTTTATGACTTCATATTAATCTGCAGGCACTTATTGCTCTGCAAGGCTGTTTTGACAAAAGTTCATTATCAAGACTACTAAATGCTTTTAAAGCATTGATTGGGGGAATTATTACATCACTAGGGTAGACACTGTGTTTGAAGATGGATTGTGTTGCTCAGACCATTTGAAATTTTCCTTCTTTTAATTGGATCGATCCCCAGAATAAACGAAGTTTAATCGAATTTTGAGGAAAATTGAGCAGTTGTTTGTGAGTCTCTGTCGATAGGCATTATTTCAATTACATGGTGATAAGTGAGCGGGGGTGGGGCAGATGAGGTGGACAGGGTTGAGCTCCGCTACACACAGGCTGAATGAAAGTTTGCCCTAAGTGAATGCCAGCTCTGGCCCTGCTCATTCAGTAAATATTTATTAAAATTCAACTTTGTGCCCCAGCCTAGCATTAGGCCACTGGGTTGGCTAAATTCATTTAGTTGAAACTACTGGTGGCCAGGAACACAGCCTCTGGTGTCTCATGCACTTGAGTCCAAATTCTGGCTCACCAGGGATAGGAATTACATACATTTCCTAAGCCTCAGTTTCCCCATTTGTCAAATAGGGATAGGATGGTCCCTAACACTTGAGGTTGGCATAAGAACAAAATAAAATGTAGTTATAGATGGAAGGGTGGGTAGGTCTAGTCCCATACCAGAGGGAAGTGGTCCTGAACACACAGAGTTGTCAGATGACAAGGGAGAACCTTGATATCACTGCCTTGATTTTTAATCTCCATTTTTTTTTAAATGTGTTGTGAAGTTCTTTCTCTCCCTCTTCCTCTGTCTGCTTGTCTCTCCTGGTCTTTCTTGAGCATGTTATTTCAGGTTTCAACCCTAACCCTAACCCTCCCCTTTTCTCACATTTCCCTCAACTCTTCCCTCACAAAAGTTATTTAATTAGAAATGGTATGAAGTGCTGTACAGTGTGCCATGGACACCTAATAGTTCAGGAGAGCAGGGCAAGATTCTGCCAGGAGGCAACATTTAATCTGCAATCTGAAGAATGAGTAGAGTGAGTGAGGTAGCTGTGTGCATGCATGTGTGTGTGTGCACACACACGTTTGGCGTTCTAGGCAGAGGTGACAGTGTGTGCAAACACCCTGAAGTTGAGTGTGAGACATATAAGGAGCTAGAGTGTGGTAAGGAAGGGAGCAGAGCTCTGAGCCCAGGTTCATTCTCTTACCCCATACCATCTGATCAGTTTTTCTCCAGTCTTTCGTGAAATTCCAGGCAGATCAAAGCTAAGGGACTCTGTGCCCCCAGCTTCTGAGGACTATTTTGAGATGCCAACAGTGGGCAGGGTTTTCACGTTCCACAGAGTGAAGCCTGTCTAAGCTGGACAAACATTTCCCGTGACTCCTCTTCCCATGGGATCAAGATTCAGAACTTGTCATTGAAGGAAGTCAGGGGGTCTCAGCTGGGATGATTTGTCTCCACGGAAATATTTAGCAGTGTCTGGTGATGATTTGAATGTCCAGATCAGAAGGTGGTGCTACTAATTTCTAGTGGTTAGAGGCCATGGATGCTGATCAGTATCCTCAGGGCAGAGTGCAGCAGTACCCAGCAGTGGCCACTGGCCCCTTTACACCCATAGCGCTTTAGTGGAGAAGTCTGGGTCCTTCTCGTATGAGACAAAGGGCATCATCTTCAAAGCTGCTTAGTGGCTGACCCGCATCCCCTCGATCCCCAGCTCATCCTGTCTTTGAGAGAATTCCCATCACGGATACTCTCCACATCCCGGCACTGCCGCCACACTTCAGAGCTTGAAGACTGTGTGCTTCAGTGTCCTCTTCGGGGGTTCAAGTTCTTCATGGCTGTATTCCCCCAACCCCCACTCTCTCATCAGAGCTAAGCACTTGGGTAATACACACCCTGTCTGATGTGGAGTGATTTGGGTGTCTTCCTCACTTGTCACTAATTGCAAACCATAAAATAAAGCATCATATTGCTACCAAGACTGCATTGCTGTTGAAATCAAGTCCATTTCCATTTAAACAAGTTTGTGAAACACACTCATTGGAAACAAATGTTTTCCCTGAACACGAATTCAGATGATGACAAATGGCTTTTTTGTTTTTCCTGAGTGTGTCTTTTCCTTCACTGGGAACTGGGAACTTTTTGAAGGTGCCTTTTTAACCTCTGGAGTCATGCTAGGTCTGATCGCACTTTCTTGCGAGTGGGATTCAGAAGAGGGCGGGTGACATTAGGGGACTGCAGCCTCCCTGGGAAGAGAGTGGGGCAAATGGGAAGCCATGGATGTCACTGCGTGCTGAGAAGCAGGACTCGGGTGACGACATTATGAAGGCCTAGCTATTCCAGTGGCCTTCGAGGGATCTGCCACGTGGTTCCTGTTTAAGTTTTTGAGCCTTCTAATTTCTTCTTCTTCACTCCTATAGATTCCCCTCACCTTTCCCTGAGTACCCCGCATTTTTGCAGATATTATTTCTTCCACCAGAAATGTCCTTATAATTCATGTTTGTGAGGTGAACATATCCTGGCTCCAACTCAGGAAAACCTTCTTGCACCTGTGAGGATCCTCTCATTCTTCATATTCTCAAAGCACTGTGTCTGCACCTCTTTGGAGCATGTTTCACAGGGTAGAGAAAGATGCATATTTACTCCTGTAACCCACATAAAACCAAGGCCCCAGCGGGGTCCGACCCCAGCATGACATCACAGTTAGAGAACTCCGTATAGCAATCAAAAGAATTTAAAGCAATTTAAATCTTTTATTGACATCTCTCAAAGAAAGTCAGAGAGGATCCAACTCATAATTCACAGCAACACTTCTTAAATTTTCCTTCCTCATTCCTCTAGTTTTAAACTTCTCTCCCCTTTTCTATTAGCCCAGAACCTTCTCTTTTTCCTCCTTATAATTATCTAGAATTTTCTCCTGGCCAAACTACTCATGGTTCTTGACTTCTGGATAGTCCTCTTTGTCTCTCTATTTCTTTTCTCTTAAGTGGATTTTCCTTCCCAAATGTAAGTAAAAACGTCCCAGAGTAATTACCGACAGACTCAGAATCTCCCCAGGATGGTAGCAGAGAAAGAGGGTCAGAGATGCCAAAGATAGACTTACTTTAGCCAGGTGGACTGGCTGTGGACACTTAGAATTTCACATTTCTTTTCCCCACACTGTTGACTGTCTCTACCAACAGACCTGCGGGCTGAATTTTCATCCCATTTACCTGGGTCTCTGCTTCCATGTTTGTTTCCACAATTGAAGCATCGTGCTCGATAGGTTTCAGGCTTAGTCCGGATCCTCCAGATCCCATATTAGGGTGGGAGGAGCGGGGAGTGTGTGCATTCTGAGGACAGTTCCACTCAGCCTCCATTGGGGCTGCATCTTGTTGGAGTTGCTTTGTTTTTTTTCCTTATTTGTTTTTGGTTTTCATCTGTGAATGGATAAATTATTTTTACATGTTCTCTGCATTTTGAAACAGATTTCTAATTATATATTTTCAACTGTTTTAATGTGAACATATGAGCAGCTATCAAAAGTGCAGATAAACACACCACATTTCCAATTGTTTGTCACAATATTTGCTTTTTGCAAAACATTGCGGGGATATGGTCTCCTCCATCCGTGTTTTGTAGGCTGTTTGGAATTTCTGCCAATGGCATGGCCAGTGTTGTGAAAACTGAGAAGAGGGGCTGGAGCTTGCACAGTCATTGTTGGGTGGGTGTGATCTGGAATATGCTACAATATCCCTGCCCAAGCTGTGTGGACAGCAGGGATGGAGGCGGGGCTGACTTTAAGTAGAGGGATTCCAAGGGGCTGATGAATGTTGTCCAAGGGGTGGGCTGGGCATCCGTCCACTCATTTATTCCTTTGTCAAACAATTCTCACACCTCTATTATGTGCCTGGCAGTCCAGAGCCGTTTTAGAATCCTAGATGGTGATTATCTAAGCCTGGAACAAATACTGCCCCAAGGCTTTGGGACACGGCAACTTTAGGTCATCATGGGAGTTAAGTGGTGGGCAGAAAAGCTAATGTATACACAGAGGGAAATAGGAGGTCTCAAATCCTACGTACAAGATGAAGGGAGATCACCAGGCCTTCCTCTCTATCCCAAGGAAAGGAGAGTAGTCCATTATCTCCAGTGTTTTAAGGTAAATGGCAGAGTACAGAGTGACCAGGCCAATAGTCGCCTTCTTTGCCTTCTTCCCATGTCCATGGCAGGAGTATATTTACATGTTTTATTGAACTAGACCTTACTCTATTTCTTGTCATGAACCTGCGAAGGGTAGAGCGCCGTTTTTTCCTCTTCGACTTTGGGCAGGGCTCTGTGGCTTGGCTTGGCCAATGGAAGGTCAGATGAGCCCAGTCTGTGCCCTGGAGTCCTGCCCAACCAGTCACAGCCTAGAACAGCCAAATCCCAGATGACCCACAGATGCAGGAGTAGACGGTAAATGATTAGTTTTGTTTGAAGTTGTCTTGCAGCAGTGACTGTCTGACATGAGGACCTGGCAGGCACAGAAGGCTACGTCACGGCCATACAATGGTTTTTAACCCGTGCTTCCATTTGATGGTACACAAATCTCATATTCCCCTCACTTGGCCAATGGGTGATAACACATGCTCCAGTGCTGTGGCCTTTCCCCCTATTAAATAAGATGGTGTTCTGAACATCTTCACCAGCCAGGGAGTTTTTAAATCAGAATTTACTTCTTTTAGTTTGTGCTATGAAAAGAATAGGTGGAGATTTCAATTCCTAAGAGATCAAACATATTAGGAGACTGAGAATACTTTCCAAAGCCAGACAAGTTCCCTGACATGACCTTCTGGAAGGTAGGCCAAGCCCAGGGACTGGTCTGGAGGCAGTGCCATTGCAAGCTGGCCACAGCAGGCCCAGATGTTCCCGGTCCAGCGTATGCTACTCCCTCTCCCAGCTGTGCCTCACCTCAGGGTTAGGGCCACAGTGTAAGGCACAAGGTGATATTTCCAGCCTGATATTTGGAGTCGAATAGGGGCCAATGAACCAAAAGGCAGACTCACCTCAACCCCGAAGGCAGCTCTTGATCATGCTACTTCCTATTTGGATTTCATGTGTCTGGGACCTTTCTACCTCTTCAGGGCTCACCATGGTAGGGCATTTTCAAGACTTCCAGGAGTGAATTTCTCTCATTCACTCCAGAAAACTAAGTATGACCCTGGCGGTGTAGGCAAAGTCCTTCTTCCCACAGCTCAGAAGAGGCCATACTCTAGTGTTTCCAAACTGCTCAAATATTTGAGCCCAGCTTTCTCTAAGAAGACGTGATATTCTTGATGGACACATTTCCCCATTACATACTTTTTTGTTTTGTTTTTTGGTGCTGGGGATTGAATTTAGGGCCTTGCACTTGCTAGGTGAGTGCTCTACCATTGAGCTAAATCCCCAACCCCCATTACGTACTTCTTTAGCAACTCTCAGCCTTGGCATTTTCCTAGGAGATTATCTAATATGAATATGAGATATAATTATAGTTACGTAATATGGTTCATTTCCTCTACCATCTTATAAATTCCATGAGGGGAAGCGATAGGTCTTTTTTGGCTCAGTATTTTATTCCCAATTCCTGGGATAGTAGTTTGCATACAGAAGAGAATCAATATATATGTGATGAAGAAATACAATTTTATTTTTGTGATATGTATCTTATCAATTTTATTGTCCCTGACAAAGTTTCAGGACCAACAAGTGATAATAATGACCAAGATAGCCACAACCATAAAGTGGAAATTACTGAGATTTTATTTGTGCCAGGCAGTAAGCTAAACACTCTTCAGGCATTATCTTATTTAATATTCATAATAGCTCTATTAAGTAGGTCCTATCACTATCCCCATTTTAGAGATGTAGAAATTGAGGCTGAGAATTCTGCCATTTACTAAAAGTCACACAGCCAAGATACGGTGAGACCACGCTGAGAATACTTGGGGCTCTGTATTAGGTTCTTATTGTTACTGTTACAGATTACTTGGCTTGAAACAGCACAAGTTTGTGGGTAGGTCTGAAAAGGGCCTTACTGAATTATTATTATGGCATGAATGTGTTCTTCTTCTTCTGAAAACTCTAGGAATCTATTTCTTAGTGTTTTCCAGCTTCTACAGCCTGCCTACATCCCTTGGCTCCATTTTCAAAGTCAGCAATGTAATAGCCTCTTTCTCACTCTCCCCCATTCTCTTTCTCTTTCTCTCTCTTTCTGTCTCTCTCTTTCTCTTTCCCTCTTCCTGCAAAACCTTTTTTTGTTCCCTCTTGCTCTATTGCTTTTTCTCCTCCTTCTTATAAGGACCTTGCGCTGGACCCCCCCAGGTAACCCAGGATAATCTCCCTACAGCTACCCTTAATTATATTTGCAAAGTCCCTCTTACGTCAGTTTTAGGGGATCGGGATACCTTGGGAGGGCCACTGTTCAGCCTGCTACAGTCTCCTCCTCTGGATTCCTTTTTGAGGCTCTCAAACCCCCAAAGGCCCTCCTCATGTCCCTGTCTGAGTCCACAAGACCAAGAAGACACCTTCAAACCTTGCTGACTGGATGGGTTGGAGGTCACAGAGGAGCCCTGACACTTCCTTGGGAGCAGGGAGGTGGTGACTGGACTAAAGTCAGTGAATCCCTCTTTCTGGATTACTGTAGTACCTGTCTCCCAGTCCTGGGCCCACAGATTGCCCTCCTGGCCAAGCAGATCCTCAAGATAATGTTTTCTATTTGCTGGCTGGCCTACTGCACTGTGAGTCTTCAAGTGTAATTTAGGACAATTAAAATAAAGTGCCAGCAAACTGCGTGTTTCCCTTGCGAAGATGAGTCTCTGGCATTGTGTATAGCTGAGCAGCTAGGTCCCTTGATCCACCAGAGGAGACCGATGCCAGCCTCTAAGCTTGTGAGTGATCTCCCACGCTGAATGAATTAACATAGCAGATATAATTTCCCCGGGTCAGCGTGTTTCACCCTGCAGATCCATCTCAGTTCAAGCTCGGGGAGGGCTGCCTATAGGCACCTGCTTGCCTGGCCTTAGAGACCTTGTCTGGGCCTGTCTGCCCCAATCATTGGCCTAGCTTCTGCTTCTAGCTGAGAATCTCCTCTCCTGCTGTTTGCTGGGGGTGCAGAGGGGGACACACGATCAACTGGGTGTAAAATCCTAAAGTCCTTTGGAAAATGCAATTGGAACATAATCCTTCCTGTTAACATTTCCTAGTTAATTATCGTCGGCTGTATTTTTGGCATCGAGGCTGAGCTGGCAGGGGGGTCGGGGTGGGATCTTTGTCACAATACCAGTTTTAGGAGTCGTTTATCTTGTCTTTTAGACTAATTATCCCAAACTCACCACTGGGCTGTCACACTTCCATGCTCCAGTAAATGTAGTTTTAAATCAGCCACTGACTTTGCGGCTGGGGTGGCAGTGTCCCTGGTTCGTGTCTAACTAGGGCCATCCATCTGTAATCATGGCACTGAGGGGAGGCGCTGCCGTTTCGGGCCTCCATGAATGATCATGCTTATTTATATGCAAATACGTCTGACAAATCAATAATGTATGATTTAGTTGTTCCGTTTGTGTTAGTACGTGAGCTGGCAATCCCAGGTCGGGGTTCCACAGTGTCCATTCTGGCCTCTGCCCCAGCCCACCAGGCCTTTGCTTGTAGTTGTACTTTCCTGTGGCCTCCAGGTTCCGAGGTCTCCCAGTTCAAGGCTATTCCCTGTCAGATTAAGAAACTCACCCTTGTGAATGTCTTCATCCCGATTTCAGGCTCTGTCTCAGTTAGAACTTTGTCTCTTTATTAGCCCGGCACGCTGTGAATTTGGCAAGTATTTACTGAGCATCTACTGTCCTGTGTTTACACCTCTCTATACCTGTATATAAAATGCACCCTTATAGAGCATGTAGTATGTTCCAGCACAGTTCGTGAGTGCTTTGCAGATCATATCATTTAATCTTCCGAAGAGATAAGTACTATTACTGGCCCCATTTTATAGAGGAGAAAGCTGAGCCATTGTACTGTCTGAAGCCATATAGTTAGAAATGACCAGTGCTACATTTCAAATCCATGTAGTCTGCTAGACTCTGCTTTTATCTGCTGGGCTTTATTGGAATGCACTGTGCTAGTATTTGGGTTACAGAAATGAAGAAGGCAGAGAGTCTCTGATCTCATGGAACATTCATTCTGGGGGATAAAAAGCAAGAAAAAATATAAGTTAAAACAACCACAAAACTCACACAAGTATACAACTAGCCAGCTGAAAACCAGCAGCTTGCGGTCATTGCTGTGAGTGAAAAGGGCAGCATGGTGGGAATGAGAACGACGGAGTCAGGAAGCTCCCCTGGCCGAGCACTGTACTGTCAGAGGGACGTTCAGTCCCAAAGTGGGCATGAGCCTGGCTTGGTCCACTCCGGGGGGCTTTTAACCTGGTGGGAGAGGCTGTCAGTGAGAGTGCCAGGAGCAGAATCTCAGGTAGTGTCTAAGAGCTGGGGAAAAGTTGGGTGGTGGGGCCTACCTAGACCCCAGGGAGACATCCTTTAACACAGATGAGGCCTCATTCACTCCTCAAGATACCAGGTACATATTATGTACCAGATGTCTATTCCACAACAATCATATGCGGCAGATCCTTCCGTCATTCCCACTTTACAGATGAGAAAACTGAGACCCACTGTGGGTAAGTGACTTGTGTAAGATCACATAGCAAGCAAAGGAGTCAGGGGGCAGGGTTGGCATTTGAGAAAGATCTTCTGCCTCTGGTCACCTCCCTCCCCGCTACAGTTCTAATCCTCACTTAACTCGGAATCTTCACTGAAAGCAGAGTTTGGCACAGGGTTGAATCAGATCAGTGTTCTGGTTCCATCTCTCCAACTCACCCAGATCCTCCCACCCTCGCTGGGATGTGGCAGACCCGGAGTCCACCACAGTCACAGGGCAGTCTTCTCCTTCAACCCTTCAAAAGCTCTCCAGATCCCTCAGGAACAAGCCTGGTCTCCAGAACCCTCTCTAAACTCTAGCCAGATGGAACTTTTCATTATAGTTGACTGACTTCCTCATGTGCCAGGCTCTGGGCTATTGCCCAGGCTGTTAACCTCTGCTGGACACGCTTCCCTTTTCCTCTTTCCTGAGATTCTTTATCTTTCAAGTCTCTAATCAAAGTCATTTCCTCTAGGAAGCCTTAATAGATTCCCTTACACCAGACT
>PVJO010015779.1:0-12030 GCA_004026905.1 Hystrix cristata
AAAAAGGGACAAGGAATATTTCGCTTTCGAATGCTCCCTACTGTCAAGTAGCTATCTATCATCTCCCTTTCCCCCTTTTTTTCCACTTTTACATAAATTGTCCTCTAAATAAATTGTCTTCTCTTAATTTAAACTGTGTTTAATTCTTTACTGTAGCTGGGTTTACGATTGCCAGGAAGTGTATTTTCTAGCAGGGCAGCAGCTCACAGTCCACCTCCGGAGGTAACACGGGGGTGACTCCTTCACACAGCCCGGCTTCAGTCACCATGCCAAGCTCTAAATTCCCCGTGCCTGAGATCGAGTTGACTTGTTTCTCAGTCGGCTTCAAGAGACGGCCCCTGGTTTTCCTGGGGAGGTTTTTCCCACAGGAAGAATTCAAACAAAGAATATGGTTCAGTTGGTAAACGTGATCATCTCCCACTTCTCAATGGACATACTCTCCGCCATATGTCGGGAATTATGGAGAGATTCTTTACCATCCCGTTATACTCAGCTGTTGTTTACTTTTTGTGAGCTCAGTGTTGACAATTATAGTTTAAGGGTTTTTTTTAACAGCATATGCTGAGCATGATATTTAGAACAACTTACTTTGGACTTATAATTATGCTACTTTTTTTCAGCCCATTTATGACTAAATTAGAACATTTAGTAATGTTTGGTGACAACTCCCACACTTTGTAAACACCAAGGGGGAAAATATAATTTATTTAATTGGTTTGCATTTGGAAGGGAAATAACCCCATTTGAAACATCTCAATGTAAGAAAAGGCACTATATATTTCCCACAAAAACACACAGATGCTCATACATTTGGGACATTAACATATATCTTCCACAAGGAGACTTAACAAAGGCTACTTCTTCTTTAAGACTTGGATATTCCTTTTGTAACCAGCACTGCAAAACAGAACTTTAAAAGTTAGGTTTTATTAAATGTTACAGATAAGTAATTTCGAACCTCCTCCTGCTGAGCATATAACCAACATCCGGTCCTCTCCTCAACCCAAAAGAACTGACAGAATATGCATATGAGGCCCCAGGAGGTCAGAGGCCGGTTTCCTTTCTGCAGGAGGAGGATGACCCTGGGCGGGTGGCTGGAAGTGAGGAGCAAGTGCGAAGATCTACATTAGCTCTCTGTGCTCCCCTCCCCTCTGTTTCTCGTCCAACTGTATCAGTTACCTTTCCAGACTCGATGGTTTGCAAGAGAGCAGATCTAACACAGGACATTTACAAGTTACAGCATTCACCCATAAGCCAAATGCAGGAAGAGTGCCGAATGTCTACACAACGGAGACCCAAAAGATCCAATAAAGGGCTGGGAGCCCACAGCGCTGTCCCATGTACGTCCCAGTCTGCAGATGATGGCTGAAGAAACCTATACTGGAACCAGGATACTATGCTCACAGCAGACAGTAACACCCCGAGCTCCCTCTTCAACAAGAACAGCCGAGTCCCCTTCAGGAGAACCAGCCACAACGGAGCTTCTCCTGGGAAACAGCCGGCAACCATCTTCTGCTCCCGTTCTCCTTTATGTTGTGTTGGCAGCAATCCTCAGGTGGATCCTCTGCGCCCAGCACCGCACCGACTCAGTCCAGCTGGGTGTTCCTGTGCAAGCTGACTGTATCAGCCCACCACCTGTACACGATGAGGTGGTGATTGGAGGCAAATGGGCCCACTGTCTTCTTGGAGCTAGCTTTAAATAAATCCTTTTTTACTTTTTACCAAAATAAGTGGCCTCTTTCGATTTGGTCAGAGGCAAGCAAACTAACCTGAGGGCATGAATGTAAGTGGCGGGTAACACTTTCACCCACATATTTTTGCAGGACCAGTGCAAGTCACCTCCGGGTCCCCTCACAGGTTCTTTACAGAAGCCCGGAACTTTAGGTAGAGATGAGGGTGTTCAGGTATTGTTGGTCCTCGAGTCTCCACAGACAGACTAAATGCCGACCTTCATTCAGTAGGCTACGCCAGGCCTGTGCTGGGTCCTGAGGTAACTAAATGTGCTCTCTTCTGCAGAGCGCTCTTGGCCTAAAGGCAGAGGCAAAGGAGAAAAAGCGCAGCTACCACTCAGTAGAGGAGGGTGACTTGAGGGGCGAGGATGGGCCAAGGAGGTCAGCCTGGGAGATGTTAGCAAACACAGGTGACTCTGGAGTGAGCAGAGGGGAGAGAGGTGCTCATTCAGCGATGCCCCCCACGCAGGAGAGGCAGGAGACTGTGCCCCCAGGTCAGTGGTCACCATTAGTCCAGTGGGATGGGGGTATACAAGGAAGGGGGCTGCCTAGCTAGGGGCAGAGGGAGTCAGACTGAAAAGTTATGTACAACATCGACTGTGCTGGGCTTTGCACTTAAACTCTATCCTGAAGGCAGTAGGGAGCCCAGGTGAGATTCTACATTTTGAATAGTGTAGAATTCAGGAGGCTGGCCAGGAGCTGGACAGAGGAGTCTACATCAGTGAACCTGATCCATGCCACAGCACAACACTGCAAGGGGAATACAAGAATGTTTCGAGTATGGATGACCTTATTTTTAAGAGAGCTCAGCCAGAAAAACTGGAGGACAGGGAAAAAAGAGCCCTGTCCCCTCTGAAGTAGCTGTGCTCCAGCACTACCGTGGGAACGCATATGGAACTCTATATAACAGGAGACTGTTCAGTGCTTACTGTGGGCAGACCTGGGGCGAAGGCACTTTACACTGAGGAGGATCAAAGTATTATGCCACTTTAGCATAAAGATTATTTTGCGCTGAACCAACTGATAATCAAAAGATGCAGGAAGAGTTCTATGCTCTGCCCTAGTCTGCGTAGAGCAGGGCGGGAGTTTCCCTTTGCGCACCCTCAGCTCCTCTGTAGCCTGGTCCGAATAGGCCACTTTGATGCCAGGGTCAGCCAAGAGGTCACCAGCCCCTTCCTCTGTCCCTGAGGCCCAAGAGCGGGTGGTATCTTCCCAGTTGCTAATCTTCGGGAAGCCTCCTAGTAACCCTTTCAGCTCCTTTAATGCCTTTGTACTTCATTCCCTGTGTTTAGCACCCCATTTAGTAACCCATTACAGATTTCTTTTTCAAGTTTTTTTCCTTAGGAGCCTTTTAGCTTCTGAGTAAATCAGGCCTTCATTGCATATTCTACACAGTGCCTGCACTGTTTCTCCATTCATGAACGCAGTGGACGAAGCTTGAGCTTTGGGAGGAATGAAGTTAGACAAGGTTCTCTTACGAAAAGCATGTTTCTTCACATTTCCACTTGAATCGGGTGATGCGGCCAGGATTCTTGGGCAACAGTAATCAAACTTGAGAAACAGATTAGGACTCTGCTGCAGAGGATGTACTTTGGCCTGAGCATGATGGAACTGATGACAGAATGAGGTTGTTTGTAATTAGTCTGCACAGAATTGCTGTAGGCTGACTTGAAACTACTTGTATTAATGTCAAAATCCCAGTGATGGGGAACAGTTCAGTTCAGCGTGTACACTCTCCCTTCCTGGTTGTATCCTTATGCCCAGCACTAGTGCCTGGCACCCAGCAGGGGAGCAGTCAAGAATGAATGATGTTTTAAGAGGAATATCCAGGTGCAGCATCACATTCTGCAGAGAGCAGCCACGCCTGGGTCAACAACCCAAGACCATATGTCTAAAAAATGCTGATTTAGCCCCTTTTCTCTTATTTCTCAGACGCTAATTTTATTCCCCTCTCCTTTGGTCCATTTGTGCTCTTATTTTACCTAATTTCTCTTCTAGATTCTATTCCTGGGCAAGAAGTGTCTTAATTATTATGCTATCTGATCAGGGAAGAGGCGTTCTTTTCTGGCTAATGGACTCTTGAAAGAATAGAGCTACTCTGTCTGCTACCGCCATCCTGTCGGGCCCTGAACAAGTTACTTAAGCTCTTTGGGACTCAGATTTCTCAGCCCTACAGTGGCAGTAGTGAGAGCAGATCCATGGACGTGAGTGGACGATAAGGGGCTAGTTCTGAGTTCCATCGCTAGCACCCACCCCCCCGGAAAAAAAACATGATCTCAAAAGTCATTCCTCAGGTAACCCCAATGAGCTCAATGTGAGAAGGAGGTACAGTGAGAACCAGTTAAAGTAGGGTCTCGTTCTCTGAGGTTCTTGGACCCACTGGTCCTGTGTGGATGCACTGGTCCCAGCATCTTATCCTTTGACTGTGAGACACAGAAAAACCCACCCAAGACAGAAACAGAGATGAGCAGAGGTGTGGTTCCTTTTTGGGGGGTGCTGAGGATTGAACCCAGGGCCTTGCTCTTGCTAGGTGAGTGCTCTGCCACTGAGCTGAGTCCCCAGTCCCAGGAGAAGTGGAGACTAATTGCAGGCTGGGAGAGAAGCCCCTGTGTGGCCCCATGACTCTCTGAGCAGGATGGCGTGTACGGCCTTGTCCTTACGGCAGACAGAGAAAAAGGAACTGAGAAAGAAAAATGAAAGATCTGCGCAGGAGTGGAGGAGATGGATGGTGTGATAATGATGGTGGCAGCTGCTGTTTATCAAGATTTTACCAAATGCCAGGTGATTTACTTATTTATCTCGTCACTTCCCACAGCCCTGAGTTAGGAGTTATTGTTCCTATTTGTTGATTAGGGCAGACGCTGAGAAGGTTCTTGCTCAAACTCACAAAACTACAAAATGGTAGAACCTTGATTAGCCCAATTAATCTTAACTGTTTATTTTCCACTTGGTTCGACTGATGTTTCCAAGTTCCTGAGAATATGAGAGACATTAGTCTTTGAAAGGGAGAAAAGAAAGGAATAAAAAGGTACCAATAAGTGTCCAGATGGTCTGTACATATCCACAGGAAAAGAACTGTGTCTTTTCGGTGCCGTATCCTCAGTACCTTAGCACAAACGAGGTATTCAGTAGGTGTCTGTGAACTGGCCATGGTGGTACACACCTGTCATCCCAGCACTCAGGAGGCCGAAGTGGGAGTATTGCCACAAATTTCAGGCCAGCCTGGGCTATGTAGTGAGTTCAAGGGCAGCCTGACCTATAGAGTGAGACACTGCCTTAAAAAAAAAAAAAATTGTTGAGTGAACGAATGAATAAAGGAAGGAAAAGTAAATACAATGTCACTGAGACGTTTTGGGAAGATGCAGAAGAAAAAACGAGGAACTTTCAATTGATTTTGCCCATGTCTTCCATATTTTAAGAAGGGTTGTGAGGAGTAGAGAAAAGTAAGATCAGAACCGTCATTTGGGAAATGTGTGAGGGAAGTCAGCAGATAGTGGCCCGGGCTGAGCACCGAGGAAGCCCCCAAGAGCTGGTCTGCCTGTAACCCTGAACAGCACTCCTGTGGCCAAAGGGCCACACCGAAGGACTCACATCATCTGTTATCACTATCATTCATTTTTTAAAAACACTAATTAAAAGCCAGCCATATACAAGGTGTTTTATAAAACAAAGACATTGAGAATTGCAGTTTCCACAAAGGGGTTGAAGAAACTAATAAATAGTGCTGGATCCAGCAGGAGTCAAATCAGATCTGCTTCAAATGCATGTCTATAAATATCAATTTAAATAGGAATTATTGCTACATAGATTTTGTACTCTACTCATAAATGTTTCAATGAGCATCTATAATTATCACACCAAAAAGAAATTTAAACATTTTTAATAACATCAAATATCTAGTTAATGTTCAAGGTTCCTCAAATTTTGTTTCTTACAGATACTTGATCAAACTGGATCCAATAGGATGCATACATGCATTGCAATTAGTTAATATGAATCTTTTTTTTTTTTTTTTTCTGAGACAGGGTCTCACTACATATGTAGTCCAGGCTGATTTTGAACTCACTGCGTAGTGTAGACTGGGCCCAAACTCACGGCAATTCTCTTGCCTCAGCCTTGCCAGCAGTAGGATTACAGGTGTGGGCCACCTCACCTACTTTATATGAATCTTCTAATCTCTAAATTCACTTTTGTTGTCTTTCCTTAAACGTGAAGGATGTAAAATCTTCTGTCTACTGAGTTCCCCAGTTTGGGTTTTGATGCTTTCTTCTCCTATGTGTAACGTGTTCCCTTGGATTCTGGTTTCATCCGACAAAGGTATTTATTTGATGCTAGAAGCTTGAATAGACTGTACTTTTCTGGCAAGAGTACTTCAAAAAAGGCAACGTGTAATTCTCTCAGGAAGAGAGGCAAATCTGGATCTCTCATCTTGGGGAATGTGTATCCACTGATATGCATGGTCTGGAGTCATTGTTTTATTGTAGGTTATGGAGCAATGGCATTCTGATCCCGCCACTTCTCTGTTTACTAGGTGGAGTCTCCAGGGAAGAGAGACTGCTCCTTTCACCTGCTCGTCCGAGTCCAGTTTACTGAGGTAAGGCAGGAGACAGGCTGGATTCTGCCTCTTTATTTCACTTACACAGCAGTGGTTTGGTTCTCCAGGATCCCCCAGAGGCTCCAGGGAGGGGACCTGGCTGTCGTGGGTGTTTCCTTTGAGTATAGACCCTGAAGCCAGAATTCCAGTTCTGTCATGTGACTCTGAACTAGGCATTTAACCTTTTTTCTTTTGTACTGGAGATTAAATCTGAGGCCTTCACACCGAGCTACATACCCAACCCTTTAAAGTACATATTTTAAAAAATTTTGAGACAGTGTCTCATGACTTTGCTAAGTTGCCCAGGCTGGGCTCAAACTTGTGATCCTCCTGCCACAGCCTCCCAGAGGGCGGTGACTGTGCTGAGCCACCGCACCCAGCACCCTGAATATTTCTGAGTCTCTTCTTGCTGTTTAGCAAACTGAGGATACTTAATGGTGTCTCTCAGTGGTTGTTTTAAGCATTAAATGAGACTGTGTGTTAGAGAAACGCTTGGAGTGTAGAAAGCCCAATGTAAGCATTTATCATTACTGCTGGTGTCGCTGTTGTTTCTAAGTGGATTCGGGTGGACTCTACACAATAGCATCATATAAAAGATCCCCAGATAACTCCAAGGTGGAGCCAGGCTGAAGAAGCTCTAGAGTGTGAGGTTTAAAGAGGTAATCTTTACAAAGAAGGGGAATGACATTACTAATTCATCTCTTTAAAAGACACCCCAAGGACTGTCTGCTGCTTTACTCATTAATAGTGTGAGCTTTGGCAAATAAGTCATTCCTCGAAGCCTCAGTTTCTCCAATAGAAATAACAGTTGACAGCTGGCAGGGTGGCTGTGATGTTTATTAATTCTGCACAATGCCTGGAATAAGGTAGATGCTCCAGAAGCCATAGCTGCAATGCTGCAGCCCACGCCTGACTCTGTCCAAGCGACGCCCCTTTCTGCCTAGACTCCCCGCCCACAGAACCAGAAAGGGGAGCAGGAGGCATCAGAGAAAACTATTCCACACAAACATCTGTCGTGGAGAAGTTATCTGCTCCAGGAGAGCAACAGCTGGGTGAACAAATACATGCTCCAGGAGTCTGTCGTGGAACATTTTAATTTAAATTATATTTTAAAGGGGAGAATCTTCAAATTAGCCAAGCAAATCAGTAAAGCCCATCTGAAGAGCTCAGTGCCCGAGTCCCAGTTGATCTCCTCTTATTTATACTTTTAGAGTTTTCATATGTTTCTTCTCTTTCTCCTTCACGGCATTAAGTCTTTTGTTTTTCTATAAACTAGGGGCAGTTCATCCGAGATGCTTTGTGCTTTTCAAAAGATATTTCTTTTCCCAACATCCTGATTTGTCATCCATAAAGACAACAGACAAGATAGTCTTTAGGAGACAGATGTTAAGGGATGAATTATTGATCAAACCATAAACAAGTTGGGAGATGCAATACATGTGTCAAATTGGTTTTTAAAAAAGTCCTTTCCAAACATTTCAACCTCCAACTCTATAGAGATTTGTCGACAACAAAATAAATGCCACATAGGCATACACAAATAATACCAACTGGAACAACCAGAGGCCTTACATTTTCAGGCCTTCCCAATACTGAGATTCCCTCTTTGTTATTTCCCCTCCCAAATGGCCTTATGTTTTGAAAAAGCTGAATACACCAAACTGCATTTATCAATATTTAATTTATTTTCCCATTTTTTATTAATCAAAGTCATCTATAACTGCCAACCAGAACATCCAATCAGTATGAGACAATCTGAATTACTACACTGAATTATTATAGTCCAGCTATAAATTATCTTAGTTCAAGAAACTATTTAAGTAGGATCCATCTTTAATCTGAATAAAGACGCTGTGTTTTCTCCCCTAGAATAAAGAATGGGGATGACAATCCTGGTAACTGGTTCTAACCAATAGTTGGCAGAATAACGGTCCCCCAAATATGACTATGTCCTAATCCCGGGAATTGATGAACATGTGATTCCATGGTGAAAGAGAATAAAAATTGCAGGTTATATTAAGGTTGCTGGTCAGCTGTGAGATGGGATATTATCCAGGATCATCTGGTGGAGAGTGTAATCACAAGTGTTCTTAAGTATGGAAGTGGGAGGCAGAAGACGTGGGGTGATGTAAGAAAGACCTGACCAGTCATTGCTGGCCTTGAGGTTGAAAGGGGGCTACAAGCCAAGGCATGTGAGCAGTTTCTAGGTAGAATAGACACGAGCACAGATTCTCCCTTAGAGCATCCAGACAGGAACATAGTCATGCTGACACCCGAATTTTAGCTTAATGAGACCTATTTCAGATTTCTGACCTCCAGAACTATAAGATAATAAATGTGTGTTTCCTTAAACCAACCAGATTGTGGACATTTATTACAGGAACCACGAAAATGAATATATAACTTCCTTCTCCAAATTTATTAACTCCCACTACCCTTCATGGTCCCCATGCTCTGGCCAAGTGACCTCTTCCATGGTTCCTGTGTCTACAGTTTGAATAAGGTTTGTTCTCTGTAAATTCTTGTAGACATTCAGTCTATACCGTGAGGTCCTAAGAGGGAGGAAATGTTTAGAGGTGGGAACTTGGGGAGGGGAGAAAGGTTAGACAAAGTCATCAGGGTGGAGCCCCATGATTGAATCCTGGTGGCTTTGTAAGAAGAGCAAGAGAGACCAGAAGTACAGGCACACGCACCTTTCCTGTCTCTTGCCAGCGATGCTCTGTGCCATTTGGGGACACTGCGAGCTAGAAGGCATCACCATGTGTGGTCCCATGTCTTGGATGAGAACCACAAGTCAAAATAAACCTCTTTCCCTTCTAAGTTACCCACTCTGTGGTATGTTATTAGCAACAGAAAATAGACCAATACACGGGGCTTGCTTTCCTACCTACTTCTGGACCTCACTTACGTTCCCCCGCACTAGGACATAGGGCCACATGGACTGATGTGGTCAACTAGAACAGGAACGCGCAGCTGGGCTGAGTCAGTGTGGTTCTGGGCATAGAAGATCCACCTGAGGATTACTGCCAACACAACATAAAGGAGAATGGGAGCAGAAGATAGCGGCTGCTGTTTCCCAGGACAAGCTCTGTTGCGGCTGGTTCTCCTGAAGGGAACTTGGTTGTTCTTGCTGAAGAAGGAGGTCGGGGCCTTGCTGTCATCGGGCATGGCTGCTGTTCGCTTCAGGTGAGCTCTGGTCTTCATCTCCACTGCAAGCATCATATTCTGGTTCCAGTACAGATTTCTTCAGCCTTTCAGTGCAGACGCGGACGTACATGGGACAGTGCTGTGGGCTCCCAGCCCTTGACTGGATCTTTCAGGTCTCCAGTCCATAGACAGACATTCTGTACTCTTCCTGCATTTGACTTGTGTATGTGAACGCTGTAACTTGTACTTGTCTTGTATTAAATCTGCTCTCCTGCAAACCACTGACTGTAGAAAGGTACTAATACAAGCCACCTCAGGGCAGCAGAGCAAACCTGTGCATTTTCCAGGAGGCAGCCGAGTGGCTCGTGCGACAATGTTCCTGTATCCATTGGACTCACGTTACCTTTCTCTCCCTTGAACCTGTGTACTGGATGCCCCACGGGATCTCTCTCAGTCTTTGCTGCACTTTCTCCTGGATTAGTTTCTTGCAGATGTGCCACATCTTTTCTGTCATACGTTAAGCTCCTGATCACAAGGCTGTGTTTGATTTATCTCTAACTCTACAGTGCTGAGGTAATGCATTTATGTCTTTTCAACATATAATCATAGCTCTTTATATATGCATGTATATGCATATGTGCATATATGTATGTGTGTATATAGTATATGCATATATGCACATGACATTCTAGAAAAACCCTACGCTGTCACAGGAAGGACAAGAGAAAAAAGAAAACAGGGTTTTCACCACCTGCCACACAATGTTAAGCACCCCAGGCCCAGCTTCATTCAGGAAGAGCTTGGGCATTTGTCTGATCACAAGGCTGAAACGGAACAGTGGATGGATATGGGGAATGCGCTCCGTGACCAAGGAGGTCCCTATGGCGTGGTCTCTATGAAATAAGAGGTGCCAGAAACCACTCTGGAGATGTACGTAGGACCCGAGCAAGGAGAACTGTGGCGTGTGAGCTGTGGTAAGAACTTCTTAGGCCATAGCTGATGCTTTCCTTTTATTTGGGATCTAGCACCAAAAATTAATGTGAAACTTTTTTTTTTCAAATGCAGAAGTTGACTAACATGTTTTTTTCCTAGAGAGAAACTAAGTGAAACTAAACAAACCACAACATCCAAGTGGCTGCTGGCACACTTGGTTTCTGTGTTTGCAATGTTAAGCCATTCTTTAAAAATAAATTCAGGGTTGGGGGTTTAGCTCAGCGGTAGAGCACTTGCCTAGCAGGTGCAAGGCCCTGAGTTCTATCCCTAGCACCTCCCCAATAACAGTTCTGCCAGGAGGTTTTATTACTTTCATTTTAAAGTGTAAGTATCTGTTGAAGTTTCTTACACAAGCTCTGATCACCAGTAACGAACACAACAGACTCAATTTACCCCAGGGGTGTGCATCCTTAGCTCACGTTCTTGACCTCAGTGTGCCCTGTACTCTCTGTGGGCTACTTACCAGACCAGAAGCAGCTGCATCCTTCCTGTGCTCAGACCTCAGCTCCGATCCTTAGAGACTGATGTTAGTGTTACAATGGCTCCAACTCCGTGGGCTCCAGTGATCTTCCTGCCTCGGCCTCCCAAGCAGTTTGCCTAGTTCACATATTAGAATTTTAAGGAAACTCCAGAGCAGGACTTTCCTTTTTACTTTTTTTTTTTTTAATAATCCACACCAATAATTGCATTTTACATTTGGTCATGAAACACACACACATATACAATGCATGGAAAATACCATTACTACTAGTATTATATTGATATTTTTATTCTGTTTCACTACATTTTTAAAACATCTGATTGAGATGCACTGCATATTTTCATAATTCACATAAGTCAATAATGGGTCATTACCTTGATTTTGAAAACCACTGACCTAGTGCATAGCTATGAGGCACACATTACCATTCTGGAAAAGGCTCTACCACTTAGCTGAGTTACTGTATTTAATTTCTTAGTCCTCGGTATGCCAAATGACAGTTGGACCACATCAGTGATCCTTAATCCTGGCTGCACGTTAGAAATAGTGGAGAGCCTTTTTCTACACTTTTGTTCAGATTTTTGCCCCCACAATTTCTGATTCAATTGTTTCAGTGTGGAGACTATGTGCTCTAGTTTGTTGTTGTTTTTGTGGTACTAGGGATGGAACCCAGGGCCTTGTACATGCCAGGCAAGTGCCCTGACGTTGAGCTACAGCCCCAGCTTTTTGTAAACTACACAGTATAATATTTCGCCAGAATTTAGGAATTACTGGACTAGATGATTACTAAATTTTCTCCCATGCAAAAGTTCTAGGCTATTCTGACACAATGATCAAGTTATTTTAAAAAGTATTTTGCAATTTACTTTAAAATTTTTACTTTTTGTAAAGAGAAAAGGACATAAACACTGAGCAGTAATCCCTTATAACCATAATGTTCACATTCTAGTTACAGAAGAAGTAGGAGCCTGTCCAGCATCCTGATTCCTGAGAATCCCACCCTACTGGGATTCTGACTGTGTCCATCCAGGCAGGGCCGCACAGGTGACTCTGATGGAAGTAGTTTAAGTATTACTGTGTTACAT
>PVJO010015779.1:12130-44077 GCA_004026905.1 Hystrix cristata
GTAATTCTGTCCTTAAATATTAGAATCACATTCCAAGCAGGTTACTAATACCCTGGAAGGCAATTATATGGTGGTAGCCAAAACAATAGGATAAACAATAAATGTTTCATTTTACTTAAATATTTTTACAGTACTATGTGCCAATCACTGTTCTAAGGACTTTATAAATATTGACTCAGTAGATGTTCATAATAATACTATAAAGTAGTTTCTACCACCCTCCCATATTACAGCTTAAGACCTTGAATCCCACTGTATTTTGGGGGGGTGATGCTGGGGATCGAACTCAGGGCCTTGCACTTGCTAGACAAGTGATCTACCACTGAGCTAAATCCCCAACCCCCCCACTCTATTTCTGTAGCATTAATTTTACTCAATGTTTTGAAGGGCATAATTATTATTTATAAAACAAATGATGCTGTATGAACGTTAGTTAATGTTTTAATATGAGGCTTAAAATAAATTTAATCCTTGGCGTAGACTGCTACAGGCAGACCAGCTGTTTCTACAGGTTCAGTCTCTTCTATCACTAGCTGTATTTCAGTGGAGATGTTTGAGAACATGGTAGTAAGTATTTACTTAGGAAAGTATTAAATTAGTTCATCCCAGGAGCAATTTCCTTGAATACTTTCACATAATACAGCTTTCTTGTCGAAATTCTGCCTCTAGCCATGAACATTTAATGTCTTGTCTAACACAAAATGAGCATTTTTACTGATTTAACAAATATGCATTTGGTAGTAAACTCATAAACTAGTACATCAATATACCATTTGCCAACTGACATAGATAAATATACTCATTTTGATGCGTAAACTTTTATCGGTTGATTAGGAAAGATACAATCCCATAATGAAGATGACTTCCACATGCAAGAGTTTTTTCTGCTTTTAACATCCATTATTAACTGGCCTTATACCAAGGCCACTTGTCCTCTCTGTCAGTTCATCTCCACCTGCTCTCTATCTTTGCTGCCAGCCCCGCTCTGAGTTTATTTCCCACTGTGATACAGGAGCTCCTGGGTTGTTTCGAAGACCCAGCTTTTGTCTGGGACCACACAGCACATTATCGGTGTCACACCCGTCCTCGTGTCTGGGTCCTTGTTGGTGGAACCCCAGCCAGTTGGAAGGCGGAATCCAGTTAGACCCCCTGTCATGCTTCCTCCGAGGCAGGTTTTGTGTTGGAGATGTGTCTTGGGGTAACCAGAAAGCCTTGGCTGATGGGGGAGAGGGGAGGGGTGAGTTTTTACAAAAGATTACCAGCTAAGAAACATTAAAAAAATGGCAAAATGGAAAAATTACCACTTTTCTACCCCAAATGAAATCATGCTTCAACAAGCATCACCAAGCGGTGCTAAAACCATTCAGGGAAAGACTTAAGAGGAGCTGGAAAGTTACCTGGCCCCATGGATTCTCCACAGGACACCTCCTGGAAATCAGAACTTTAAAACAGAGGCTTCCAGCTGTCTCTCCCTTCACTTAGTGAGAAGATTAGCACTGAATACTGAGGGCACCAGCCAGCCAGCGTGTGCCCTGCTGCGGTGTAACGTGAAGTATAATACCTCAGTTATAGTAAGTAAGTATTCTACTAAAAATGTCTCATTTGAATTTACTCAAGTTTTTGGAGCTAACATTCACTTTATAGGAAACCCAGGGGTAAAGTAAAAGTTAAGTGATTCCATGAAAAAATTAGACTCCCAAAGTGGGATATTCTGTAGGACACGTCTTCCCAACAAACCAGCGACTTGAAAGAAAGACAAGGTATACGGGGTTCTCTTCTAGAGTGAAAGAGGTTTCAGGAGATATAGTAACCAAGGCTATGTGTGACTCCTTAGTGTATCCTAGTTTGAATAGTTCTGCACAACATTTTTGGGATTGGGTATCAGTTGATAATAGCCAGTTATGTCAGTTATGTTGGATGTAATACCAGTCTTCTGGTTCTGTAGGAAAATGTCCTTATTTCCCACAAAACACTTAGGGATGAAATATTACAAAATCATTACTTTCGAATACTTCAATAGGCCAGATGTGATGGCGCATGCCTGTAATCCCAGTACTTGGGAGGCTGAGGCAGGAGGATGGCTGTGAGTTCAAGGCCATCCTGGGTTACATAGTAAGTTTGAGGCCAGCCTGGACTATATTGGTGATACCTTGCCTCAAAAAACCAAACCAAAACAAAACAAACCAAAAACCAAAAAACCCCACAAAGCGAAAACAACAACAAACTTCAACAAAGCTGGGAGGATGAGGCAGAAGGATCACAGTTCAAGGTCAGCCTGGGCAACTTAGTGACTTAGTCAGAATTTATCTCAAATGAAAATATATATAAAAGGACTGGGGGCTGGGCATGGTAGTGCATGCCTGTAATCCCAGCACTTGGGAGTCTGAGGCAGGAGGTTCTCTGTGAGTTTGAGGCCAGCCTGGGATGTATAGTGAGTTCAAGGCCAGCCTGAACTACATAGTGAGATCCTGTCTCAAAAAAACAAAAAACAAAAAAATCTTTGCATCCAGCCTGGAGTTCATAGGGAGAAAATGTCTCAAAACAACACCACAAAACAAAACAGAAGGAGAAAATGATCCAGTGCTTAAGTAAAATAGCAGATAGTAGGTTAATTTAAGCATATTTAATCAAGTTTACTTCCAGCAGAACTTCTCAGAGCTTTCCATTAAAAGTTATCATGTAGAAAAAAAAATTTTTAAAGAAAAAAAAAAATGAAAAAGCACCACAGAAAGTCATTGTGAATTTCCACACTGAACAACTACAGAATGAATCATTTTACAAACATGGTGTCTATCGAATACATATGGAGAAAAGATTATGGATCAAAGAGGTATATGTTTCAGGAAAGGATTCTGTAAAGATGAAGAGGTAAAGTCTCAGGAAAAAACTACAGAAATCAAGCATGCAATAGTAGATGACTTTCAGGAAGCTGTGAAGATGAGACTATTGTTTCTAGAGTTTAAAGAAGCAAATGTGCAATAGCTCAACCAGTGGTAAATCCTTCCTCTGATTTTGTTTTTTAGGCAACATCTGGCTATGTTGCCCTTGCTGATCTTGAACTTCCTGGGCTCAAACTATCCTGCCTCAGCCTGCCAAGTAGCTGAGCCACCCAAGCCTGGCTTTGAAATAAATTTTAATAATGTGTTTTCAAAACAACTTATCATGGTGGCACATGCCTGTAATCCTAGCATTTGGGAGGCAGAGGCAGGAGAATCGCTGAGTTCAAGGCCAAACTGGGCTACACAGCGAGACCCTGTCTCAAACCCTTCTCCCTGCCAAAAAAAGCAACAACTTACTTTTGCAAAATTTATGCACATGGAAGAGACAGAGCAACTGCTTTGCACAACTCCAGCATCAAATGTGACTGTTGCCTCCTGGCACCCAGAGCTCTGTGGGGACTAATGGAAGAGGGGCTTATGATGCTCTTATACTCTTTGGTAGAAGGTTCCTTTTGTCTTCATTTGCTGAGCTTTGCTTTCTTTATGCTTATAGAAAAATATAGGTACAACTTTAAAGTTTTGGTCTTTAGCATAGCATATTATTATACAATCTTGTGAGAAATACACAGTGCTTCAATAATGTCAATTTAATCATTAATTTTACTATTTTTTTCTTTTTCAAGAACACTTGAGACAGGAGTCAAGTGTGAAAAGCTCCAAGTACTGTCATTTCTCAAGGTCGAAGAACAGGCCAAATGAACACTGGATTCTAAATCATAACAATGGAGAAATAATTTATTTCATAAATGCTGAATAATTTTGCTTTTTATCAGACAATAACTTGATCATACTGCTAGGTTTCCTGATTTAAGGAACAAACTGACAACAGGATAAACAGGCCAAGAACAAAGCTCTAGGCTGGAAGATAAAGGCAGGATACGTACGTATGCAATTAAAGCAAGCATCCCCTGAACAAGCCATCAGGCTCTCACCAGCAGTGGATGGGGGTCAGGTCCAGGGTTTGAGGAGGGGCAGCCACTAAGGATGACCTAGGTGTAGTCACAGAGTTCTGTAGACTTTTTCTAGAAAAAAGGAATTCAGTGCTGCTAAATTTTAACATAAACTGTGTTCTTGTGAGTTAATCATATATTTGCAAATTTAACTGAGTATCTCTTTGCCAGCCACTGTGCCATAGGCACTGGGAATTCAACAGTGAACAAGGGGCTGGGGATTTAGCCCAGTGGTTAGAGCGCTTGCCTAGCAAGCACAAGGCCCTAAGTTTGATCCCCAACACCCCCTGCCCAAGAAAAAAAAAAGCAGGAAACAGTGAACAAGAACCATGGAACTTTCCTTCTGGAAAGGAGTCTAACAAGCAACTGCTAAAGCCATTGTTGAGTGAGACAATACAAAAAAACGGAGAGTGGAGAATAGATTGTAACAGTACTTAGAGTCCTGGAAGTCTGCTTAGGATGTGGCCTGGAAGGGTGAAGTGTTAAGATATTCAGAGAAGTAGGAAGTGGGGACATAGAACATTCCAGGCAAAGAGAATACAGGTGTAAAGAGCCTGAAAGAGTACAGACAGGAAGAAGTTCTGTGTGGCTGAAAGCAGAAAGCTGCAAAGGATAACCTTGCAAGGGCAGGACAGTGGTGGGTACAGTAAGGATTTTATTTTGGAGTAATGGATTTCAGATTTCTGATCTCCTGAACTGTAAGAGAATAAATGTGTGTTGCTTGTGGTATTTGTCACAGAAGCCGTAAGTGATATGTTAGTGAAGAGAAAGATGAACCTGACCAAATGTACCTGTACTGCTACCCACCTGAAAGAAACAGAACTGTAGACTCATCCCCAGTCTGGTGGTGCAACACTGTGCAAGTAGCTCGCTCTCCTTGGTCCATCAAACCGGATCAGGTTAAGGATTAATGCTTGCTCATCTAACTCATGAGAAAGAGCGCAACCAGAACACCCATTTCCTGGTTTATTTCTGGAAATACAGATGCTATTCAGCTTACTGAGACCAGCAGCTAAATGCTGCTTGGGAAATGAAAGGCCAGAATGAAGGCAACTGACTCATTTTGAAGAATGTTATCAAACTCTTAACAGTGACAAAGATCTAGTGTTTAAACGGCCTCGTTGATGTCATCTTTCCTGCAGAACAAAGAAAAACCACATGCCCATCTGTCAGAACAGACACAGAAGGGACCTGGAGTTTCAACCTGGAATTTTATTCTATGGTGACTCACTCTGTCATTAAGTGCATCTTAATTTTCTCGGGTCTAAAACACCAGGGCCACAAACAGTAAGACAGAGGCATGCCATCTCTAGCTACATGCACACTCACACCCATCTGGCCAGTGGACCTCTGGTTCTGGAGCTATGGCATTTCGGCCATCAGCTAAAGCTAAGACTGCATTTGCTAGACGTCCCTTCTTGGTTTGATACTGCTGTGGCATAAGTCTGGAGGTTTGAAAATTAATGTACACCGAAACTAGTCTAAACTAGCAAAGACTAATGAAGGAATGGTTTTCAGTGTGACCTAGAACTAGTCATTAGTCTTTTCAATTTCCTTCTTTGGAAGTGTTGGTTGTTTTATGTCTTTCACATTCCTCATCTTAAAATTCGACGATTCTTTTGAGAATCTCTGGAAAATAGAAACACAAAAAGTTTTATTTCTTTTGCTTCAGATCTAGTTATGGAAACTTTCAGAAGAGCTGAAACTATTTTGAATAGTTTACCAGTAGAAGCCCTAGCTGCTCATTCAGCAGATACTGTCCTTGCTCCTCCTGAGCTGTTTTAACTGTGAGGAGAGGCATCCGTTAAATATAACACATACAGCCCACAATTACTTTTGTGAAACAATTTCTGTATTTCAACTTTATTTTTACAAAAAAAGCAGAGAAAGGGAGTGGGGAGGCAGGAATAATGCTTGGTTGCCTCTCGGGGTAGAGAGGACAGGCAACAAGAAGGGGTCCAACTGCTTTTCCTGCCCTGTATTGGTAATAGCAGTGAGCAAGCCCACGCTAGACTCTAAGGGCTTAAACTGGCGGGGTCAGTGTGCGCAGGCCGTGCGTGCCAAAGGAAACACAGCCATGGTCCTCAGGGTGGGTCCACGAGGTAAAAGGCTGAGGTCAGTCTACTGTGGCCTAGGCTCGGGCTGGGCTAGGGCCCATCTCTTTGACTGTCTGGGCCGCCCCCTCCGGGGCCTGTAAGGGTGCTGTGCTCTCCAAGGTGTGTTGGGCCCCTTGACAAGACACCCAGGGAACCCTCTGTATACCACAGGGGCCCGCTGCTGGTAACAGGGTGAGGGGAAGCTGGACATAGGCAGCTGGGGATCAAACACAAAGTCCGTTTCGAAGGCAAATCCCGACTGGGTAGGTGAGGGGATGTCTGAGTCCAAAAAGAATTGATCCGAATGGAAAATATGGTCTGAAGAAAAATAGGGATCTTGGGGATGGGGTGTGAACTGGGGTGTCCCATGGTACAGGGGCATGGGAGGAGGCGGCCCGGGCAGGAGTGGAGGCGGTTGGGGCACGAGTGGGGACCCGAGCAGGGGTCGGAGCCGGGATGGGGACCGAGGTGAGTCCCATGCGTCAGGGTAGGCAGGGTGCCGCCTCTTGACACCTCGCCCAGGCCATTCCCCGGCAGGGCTGCCTCGGCTCAGCATGTCCGGTGGGGCCTTAAGGGGCAGCTCCACACCCCAGGCATCGGCCACATGGGCCAGGAGCAGGCAGGAGAGCTGGCGGTGGGTGTGCTCGTTCCAGTGCACCCCGTCCGTATGCAGGCCCCCCAGGGCCCGCCGGAAGTGGAAATGCAAGTCCAGCACATCGAAGCCATGGCTGCCAGCCTTGGCAGAGCTGTGGAAGTTGGCCTCGACGACCAGGTGTTTCAGGGGCACAGGCCAGGACCAGTGCCCACGAGGGAGGAAGCTGGCGGTGATCTTGTCGCCCACGGGCATGGCTGTGTTCCACACCAAGAGGCAAGATTCAGGCAGCACTTGGCCCAGACGCTCGAACAGGGTCTCCAGGTTGTGCAGGTACCTGTCCCAGGAGTTTGGGCCGTACCTGGAGATGTCCCAGAGGCAGGAGTTCATGATGACTACATCGGGGGTATGCTCCCCGGCCTGCAGCTCCTTCAAGACGGCCTCCAGGTACTCGGAGTATGCGCGGGTGAGGAAGTAGAAGCGCACCAGGTGGTGGTCTGAGCAGAACTGGCGCACCTCACGGTAGTGGGTGCCATTGTGCATGGTGCCCTTCTGGCCTCCCTTCACCAGCATGTCCTGTTCGAAGCTCATCTCCCCCTTGGCCTTGAGCTGCCTGGGAGTGAGCAGGCAGTCCTTCTGCAGCAAGAGCACCAGGTCCTTGTACACGGCTCTCTGCACAGAGTCCCCCAGGACGACCACAAACTTGTTGTGCAGCAGCTGCTGTACTTCGGAGGCCAGCAGGTGGGCCATGATGGCCGTCCAGCTCAGCTCCCTCAGTGCACCAGGTAGGTCTCCGGATGGCTAGGACAGAAGGAGAGAGTGCTGGGAGGGATCGTCCTGGGGCAGGCCATGGAGAGAGGAAGTGGGGGAAGCAGATGAAGGAGCAGTGTCTGCCCTGACGCGCCTGCACAGAAGGCTCTACCAGGTCAGGTGTAAAGCGGGAAGAGACAGCTGGAAGGCAGCCAGGAGCCTTCCTCAGCCAGGCTGTAGTTCAAACCTGGGACCTGACCTCTGAGCTACAGGCAGCTGCTCAGGGAGACCTGTACCCCACCTACCCTACCCAGGCTTGGAGGAGCTGCAGGTAACAGCAGGAGGCCCTGGGCAGACACCTGGAAGCTGCCTCGGGATCGTACAACTACAGAACGGTTAGGCCAACTTTCTGGCTGTCGGATAATGAGCAATGGGATTAAGCAACGACATGCCGAATATCCATGGTGTAATGTTAGGTTGAAAAAATTATATTCTACACTGTCACACCACTGAAACGCTAAAATATGCACAGACAACACTAAAAGGAAATATAACATTTTTTAACCAAGGAACTATGGTTAACTTCCTTTAACTCCTTTTTTTTTTTTGGTGTGGGGGATCAAACTCAGGGCCTTGTGCTTGCTAGGTGAGCACTCTAACCACGAGCTAAATCCTCAGCCTATCTCCCTTTTTGTAAATATACTTCATAGCTTCATATTGCTTTTTATAACTGAAAAAAAAATTAAATGAAATGCAACAAGTATTGGACCTGTGCCAGGTTGAAAATATTTTAAGAAAAGATTTCTTTCCTGTTGGGGGGTTTTTACAGGATCTCACTATGTAGTCCAGCCTGGCCTCAAACTCACAGTGGTCCTCCTGCCTCAGCCTCCCAAGTGCTGGGATTACAGGCCATGTGCCACCATGCCCAGCTAAGAAATTTCTTCTTAGGCCAGGTGTGGCGGCACACACCTGTAATTCCAGCACTTGGGGGAAAAAGTTGAAAAATACAAATAAGACAAAACTACAACTGATCAGGAGGTGTTTCAACTATTTTATTCTTTGCTTCCCACCTGAAAAGCATCAAAATATGCCACCCCCAAATATGAACACTGTTGTAAGAATTATTTAGAAGTGAAAGAAAGTGAAAATTAAGGGGTGCAGTGAAAGTTCTCTGATCTTCCTTTGGCTGCCTAAATTTGGGTATAAATTTATCTTTGAGAAAGATGGAACCCCTCCGTCCAAAAGGAAGGGAGAGAAGAGCTATTCAGGTCAGTAATATCAGCCAGGTGGTCCTCGATGAAGACCAGGGGCTGACACCAAGACGATGTCACACAAGCAGACCCTGCCACAGTAGTTCTTATGGTCCCTTAACCCCTTTGTTTCTTCCCACAATGTATCATTTCTTGAAACTCACTCTCTTTTATCTGTTAAAAGGTATCTAAGTCCCTCCATCTAACCACTCTGTTGAGTTTGATCTTTTTTTGGTGTATTTCTTGCCTATCAGTAGGAACTAAAATTGTCTCTCGTTAATCTGTTTCTTGTTTAATTGCATGCCCCCAGGGACTGGACTATGAGAAAGTTTTTCCTTTCCAACACATTGGAGGAAATGTTAAAGGCTATGAAACTACCTTCTTAAATGCAGATTAAATTTATTTCAAACTACTCTTTATGATTTATCTCCAGGGATGACCAGAAGGTAGAAGAAATATACCTCACTGCTGCTAACAAATGTTAACTGGGGAGGAACATGGCATCCACTCCATACTCGTACATGAAGCCATTAAAGTCCATTGTGGCTTTGTAGTTTTAAAATTTAATGCACTAGTAAACATTTTAACAAGTGTGGCTGGATAGCTAGTATTAAATTACAAATTCAGTTTTTACTGTTGTAATAACTGAGGTACTGAGTTACATCCCCGGCCCCTTTTATTTTCTGGTGAGACTGGGTGTCATCCAAGTAGCTGAGCCTGGCCTAGAACTTTCAATCCTCCTGCCTCAGTCTCCTGAGTACCTGGGATTCCACGCACGTACCACCATGTGCAGCTACAAATTCAATTTTTAAAAGCTATACTATTTGTGGTTTTAACCAGGTGTGGCAGTTCCCACCTGTAATCCTAGCTACTTGGGAGGCTGAGGCAGGATTGTCAGTCTGAGGCCAACTTGGGCAACAATCGCAAGACCCCACCTCAAAAAAAGAGGAGGGATATACAAATAGGTAAAGAATTTCTGTGAGAGAATTAAAAATACTGATTTATCTTATCCCATCTTCATTAGAATAATTTTACTATCAGAAAAAATGTTTAAAAATAGAATTTAGCTCACTATGGTACAAAAGTAAACTCCACATCCCTTTGAGATTTAAGCATGTTTGTGTGATTAGACTGATTTATGCATCCAACTTACAGTTACTATTTTTTTTTTTACAGTTACTATTATGTGTTCCACCTGAGAAGTATAAAAATGAGTAAAATGTGGCCCTTTGAGATTAGAAATACCATTGATAACTGTGACACAAAGACGACACAGTGAGGAGCCTCAAGCTGTGAAAATTTAGGGGATTCTGGGAGCAATCTTCCTTCCCACTCCAGACCCAAGTCTCTGGAAGTACACATTGCAAAAAGGAACGAACTGCTCTCTACTGCGTGAGCGCCAAACCACCCAGCGCTGACTGTGCCCTATCTGAGCCAGAACTCTGGTCTTACTGTCCTCTAGGACATTTAACAGTGTCTTCTTCCACGAATTTCTCTCCTCAAGGTTAGCAGATGGGACAACCTCACGTGGTCTCCACTTCAATGCGACTTTGTTTAAATGACCTAATGCATTTCCTCTCTGCAAAGTACCCTAGATTTGGGCAGATATGAGATTAAGTATACTTCTTAAAAACTCTAGGAAATGGTGCCCATACAAGAGTGCTAAAGAAGAACACAGCTTCTGGAGCCATACTACCTGGATTTGAGTCCCAACTCTTCTATTTTCTAGCTCTTTGATTTTAGGCAGGTTATTTAGACTTTCTATGCCTTAATTTCACTCACCTGTGAAAGGGGACTTTTAAGTAGCTATTTCATAGATTTGACATGAGGAAGTGTTTAGAACAATGCCTGTCAAGTAGTGAGCTCTGACAACTATTATTACTGAGTCAACTGCAGAACACTACGTTAACCATCTTTGAAAGAGGGACACAAACTGGGTGTAGTGGCACATGACTATAAGCTCAGCACCCTGGGAGGGTGAGGCAAGTGGGATTTCAAATTTAAACCCAGCCTGACAATTTAGCAAGATCCTTTCTCAAAAAATAAACCGGGCGTGGTGGCGCATGCCTTTGATCCCAGCTCTAGGAAGGCTGAGGCAGGAGGATTGCCATGAGTTCGAGGCCAGCGTGGACTACACAGTGAGTTCAAGGCCAGCCTGAACTACCGAGCAAAATCCTGTCTCAAAAAACAAAAAACAAAACCTCACCAAGGATTGGGGGGTGTAGCTGAGTGCAAAGGGACTAGTTTCAATCTTCAGTATGCAGTAGGGATGGTGGAAGGGCTACAGTATTTGTTCTGTTTGTCTAGCAAGGTTCTACCACACAGTGAATGTGACTGTACAGGGTAAAGATTTTGGATACAACAAGCTGTTTATTCAACAGGTGTTAGATGCCACATTCTTTACAGTGACCTATTTATGAGGTAATTTTTATTATTCTCATTTTACAGGAAAGGATATTGAGATGACATAGCTAAGACTTACTCCATAGTCTATGACTAATAGAAGGATGTTTAGTACGAATAAGGATTTTACCGACAGGCAACCACCCGCCTGCCCGGGATGAGTGGGTACTTGTGAGGTGGGCAGTGGTGAGAATACATAGTGCTTCTTACTATCTCACACCCTAATCTCAAGCAACCCACAAGGAAAATATAAAGACCTAGATATCAGGATGAGACAAAGAGCCTCCTGTAGACCTTAGTTTCAATGGTGGAGGACGCTTAGCAGGGAAACTCACCCCAATGCTGCTTGAGGGCTCAGAGCCTGAACCCGGTGAAAACGTCTACCACAGAATCTCTCGGTCTTCTGCAGTAGAACATGCAGACAGGCCTGGGAGGAGAGGGCGGGGGAAACGTGCCAGAGAGATGCTGAAACCAAAAGGAAATTCATGAAATTCTTGGTCAAGAGCACCAGCAACTCCAACAGGATTAACAAAATCGAACACCCTCAGGATGTCACCATGGGAAAGGACAACTAAGTGAAGATGCTAAGCATCGAGAAAAACCTAACAAAGCCAAATGACATTTTCAGGGGAGTGAGTCAGGAGGAATAGTTAATTTAGAGGGGTTAAATCTCTCATTTTCCAAAAAAGCCAATAATTTCCATTTTTGGGCTCTTTTTGTTTATAAAAAAAGGACACTAAAAGGCATGTCAGAACAGCCAGATCAGTGGGTTTTTTGAGCCTGAGCTTCTTTCTTTGCTTCAAATTTGCCAAACTCTGGGCTAGGAATTTAGCTCAGTGGTTAGAGTGCTTGCCTAGCAAGCTCAAGGCCCCAAGTTCGATCCCCAGCACCATCCCCAAAATGGCTACTGCTATAACAAATTACTTTCAAATAACTTGCTTATATTTCTCCATTTGGGGATAATTAATTTTTAGTAGCTTCATAAACCATGAAATTATAAATCATTGCCTACTGCTTCATAACAATTACAACCAAACACAGAGCATTTATTTTTTGTTAATAGATGCTTTGTAGTAATTAGGTTGGTTCCTTTTTGAGAAGAGTGACAGTGAAACACACCAGTCTCTCCAGAGACCTGGCAAAGAAGCCTTAAATCACACAGAGCCATTGACAATTAGGACTCTGTTTTGATTACCTGTAGGAGGTATGTGCAGTCAGTATAAGAGTTTCTTGCATATGACTAGCTATCTTCATGCAGTACTGTATCGGGACAATACACGGTTCATATCCTTCTAACTGCATTTTTAGGGATCAAAGCTATGCTTTGAACTTTCCAAGATCCTCTTAAATTTTAGGAATATGGATAAGAAAATTATTTTTCATGAACTCATCTGTTTGACTTACCTATGCCGTGGCATTTGCTCTTTTCTAAATTGAGCTTGTCAAAAACTAAATTACATGCCACATGAAACTGTTTTTTTGAGATGGGGTCTTGCTCTGTATGGTGTGCAGCCGAGGCTGGCTTGGGGAAATCCTGCCTCAGCCTCTGGAGTGGTGGGATCACAGGTGTGAAAAGAAGAGCTAACAATTCAAACTTCTCTTTGGTTTTTTTGGTGTGGGGGATCAAACTTGGGGCCTCCTGCCTGCTAGGCAAGCACTCTAACCACTGAACTAAATCCCCAGCCCCTCAAACTTCTCCTTGGGAAAGCTTAGTGACCAAAGGCCTGGGGCTTCTCCATGGATGGTCTTTGGATTTCAGGGAAATCAAGTAACAGATTCCTCCATACAACACCAAAGCAGGGAAAATAATATTATTTTAAAAAGTAGTTTTAGGGCATTGGAGATTTAGCTCAGTAGTAGAGTACTTGCCTAGCAAGAACAAGGCCCTGAGTTCGATCCCTAGCATCCCCCCCAAAAAAGTAGTTATAGGAGCAAATAAAAAATATACTAAGTACTGAGAAACTATATTAAGTGATGAATAGAGAAACAATTGCCAAGTAGCCAGTGGGAAGATCAATTCTAGTCCCTAACCCCCAATTACCTTAAATTTTAGGCCTCAGCTCTGCAGCCTGTTAATTCAGTAAAAATTGAGAAACACCATGTCTATTGAAGGCCATGACAGCTATCATGCTCCAAATCTGCCCGCCTCCCAGCCGCAGCAACTCTCAGCAGTCTTTACTCAGTCCCTGCATCGTGAAGCCCCGCCTCATGGCCAAGGTTTGTTACTTGGTTATTAGGTAGTCCTTAAACATAGATACACAACACATATATGAAAAATTCAATCTACAGTAACTATGCTCAAACTGGAGTCTGTGTAATCACCAGGTTCCCTTGTGGAGGCAGGAATCACAGTGGACATACTGAATTTGTAGCTGTATCATCCCTACCATGTCACAATCTTACATTTGTAATTCTTCTGCATTAAATATCACTGGAAGATTTTTACACACTTCAAGCCCAAAAATTGCCAAGCAGAAAACCTTGAAGCATCATGTTCTTTTTCACAGTATAACATTAACACTTCTGGGGGCTGAAGGAAGAAACGCAAGGATCCTCCTTACGCAGTACAAGTTCATGATGCCTGACATGCTGCTACTTTTTACAAAAAAATAAATCTCAGCTATGGGCCATTTATTCAAATAGTTTCATAAAAAAAAAAGCAAAATAAACTTCTGTTTTACTAAAGGATCCCCTAAATAATCAAAGCAACTGACTTAAAATTTGATTTCACGATCCCTAACACTCCCCCAAAATTTTATTTCAATCATATACAGTCCATGGCAAACTTTTCCATTATGACCTTGAGCCATTACTTAAACTTTCAGTTTGCTAACCTCCTATTACCCTTCTAACAGGAGTGAAAGACACAGAAGATGGTAACCAGCTTCCACACCCAGGAGACCACAGCGCCGGCCTGGACTCCGGCTGGGCGCCCGCGGTCCTCAGCCTCCGGGTGCAGCTCCTCTCCCTCACGGAGTAACAAAGCAGGACGAGAAGAGGTCCTGCCCCTGCAGGGCTCGGGGCCCCAGCAAGCCCCATCAAGCCCCGGGCACCGCGCGCTGCTGCCCGCTGGAGAAACCCAGGCCCTGCGCACGCCGGCCCGACCCCTTCCACCCCGGCAGGGCTGTACCTCCGTCGGTGGGAAGCGAACCTCCGGCTGGCCTTGTCCTCACATCCTTGGGCCCCGGGCCGCTGGATAAGCCCCAGGGAGGGAGGGATTATGCATTCTGCATTTCCTCCCCCTCCTCAGGTTGGCTCCCTTCTTTTGGCATTAAAGGAATTCTAATGTCTTGCTTTACAAAAGAAAAGAAGGAAACTTCTTTGACTCCACCTCCAGGACAGTCCTATCTTTCGCCTGGGTTTCAAGGGCACATTTCTAGAGCGCTGTTTGCTCGGGCTGCGCCCGTCCTCACCTCCCACTCAAGTCTCCTTCTCCCTTGGCTGGGCCTGCGGCGGTGTGTGAGGCCCGCCGCCTCCCGGCTGCTCCCGGCCGAGCCTGCGGTTGGGCCGCGGTTGACTGCTGTTTCTGGGACACCGCGTGCTTCCTTCCCAGGCCCCTCGGCCGGCTTATCTGGCCCTGGGAAGCCCCCAGATAGATGTTGGTTCTTAGCAAGGCCCACCCGTCGGCTCCTCTTCCTCTCTCCAGTATTCTTACCCTGTGTGTTCACGCAGTCACAGGGCCTCAGGCTGGAAGAGGATCATTCGTCTGCCCCTATTTGTCCCAAACTCTTCTGGTTTAGGCCTGTTTTCCCAGCATAACTATTAACAGCACCCCTCTGCCCTGGAAAGCTCCAGATGGGATAATGACAGGGACCGTCGCCTCGTCAATACCCTTTGTATGCAGCTGACTCAGAACTGGGGGCAGGAGGCGCAGTCACTGAGAGGCGGCCCTGGAGCAGGCCCCCGGGGCCTGTATCTGGCTCTGCGGCTGGCCAGCCACTGGGAACCGGCTGATAAAGTGGCCTCGCTGCGTCAACAGAAGCAAAAATGACTGTGGATTTCTCCACAAGCCAGGGCTAAAGGGATTTTGTAAACTCATTCGAATGACGCCGCCCCATTTTTGAAGTGCTCAAGGAACTCAGCTATTACCCTTTTCTCCCGCCCAGGTCTGTAACCTGAGTTCAGACATATTCGGGGTTTTGGGGGTGAGGGAGTGGGGAGTAACGATCTCTGTGGGCCTCTTACCACTTCCAAACTCTCGTCCACTCCTTGACCCTCCCATTAAAGGGCAGTTGAATTCCTAAGATAAATTCTCTTGTGACCTTTGAACAGTCTTCCTAAAGGTAAATATTGATCAGTGGGAATGCAGACAGCGAATTCTCACTGTGGGCTTTCTGAGAGCTGCTTTGCAATTTTGCTGGGAACCCAGGCTGGAGACATGTAACTGAGTGGAAATAAACTGCTTTTTTTCTTTCTTTCTTTTTTTTTTTTAAATAAACTGCTTTTGAAATGCTTGGGTCATTTTTATTTTTCATGATTATTTCCACTCTATCTAATACATCAGAATCCTTGAACAATTGGCAGGATATAGATTAGTTCAACTATTTCTTGGTGATTATATTAAAATCTGTATATATGTATCTTGAAAATATACTTTAGGAATGTGAATACTGTAGTTTATTCTGAGGACACAGCACAATATTCAGTTTCTCTTGTTTTAGAGCACATGGTCAAAGTTTTGAAATCTTAATCCTTAAACAATTTGCCTTCCTTTGACTAAAACAGTATTTCTAAGCTAGTGTGGCCGCACATGCCTGTAATCCCAGTTATTCCTGTTGAACCAGGAGGATCGAGGGTCCCAGGTCAGCCTACCCATAGCACAGCCAGACCCTGTCTCAAAAAAAAGCTGAAAGCTCATAGTTTCAATCTTACATGTGTTTGCTCACATAAAACTTTATTGTCTAGGTTTTAAAATTTTGTATTCATTTGACACTCTATAGGCTTTTTAAACATAGCGTAGGCACAAGGGGCCCTAGGAGACGACTTTTCATCTTCTCAAAGTCTGCGGATATGGACGCGTCATAGCAGCAGCGGTGAACCTGTGGCACTCGTGCTATTTTTTTTTTTTTTAAGACAAAACATGTTAATATATGAGTTTTTTCTAAACAAAAACCTCAGTATTCAGGTTTACTTGCCGTGTTGGCACTTTGGGATGAATGAGTGGGCTTGGGGTTGCAGTCTGGGCACTCAATTCTAAAGGGTTTGCCATCATTGCATTATAGTTTGTATGAGCCCAGGGGTTTTTTTTCTCACCTCTTTCTGTCCCTTTCTCTGACACTCTGTTCTTGTGTTTAACTTGCCAGGGTGGTACTGGGGATGGAACTCAGGGCCTTGCGCTAGGCTCTACTGCTTGAGCTAAATCCCTAACCCGATGTTCTGTTCTTCAATTTCCACTTCTTATATCTCCTCTGGTACTGGGGACTAAACCCAGGGGTAGCTCTACCACTAAGCTACATTCTCAGCTCTTTTTATTTTGAGACAGAGTCCTACTGAATGGCCCAGGCTGGCCTCAACTTGTACTCCTTCTGCCTCAACTTCCCGAGTGCTTGGATTACAGGTGTGTCCCACACCTGGCTGGACCCCGTTTTTATTTTTATTTATTTTTTTTTTTGTGGTGCCGGGGATCGAACTCAGGCCCTTGTGCTTGCAAGGCAAGCACTCTAATCACTGAGCTAATCCCCAGCCCCTGGACCCAGTTTTTAAAAAAAATTTCATTGGTACGTTTTAGATATACATAATAACATTCATTATAGTGAATTTGTACCTGTACATGACATACCTTTCTGCTTCTTTTTTTCCCATTCTCCTCCCCTCCTTTCAAACCCTCTTTCCCCCATTTACAAAAGCTTTGCTTCCATTTCTTTCCTTCTATTCTCTTTTTTCTTGTCTCCCTGCCCCTTGTTCCCTTTCCCATGTGAACATTTTCTTCCCATTTCCCAATATCTATTACACATTTTAGTCCTTATTTAAACTTTCAGTAAGTCTCTCCTTCCTCTGACAGATGCCGCTCTTTAATGCTTGGTTTTGTTTTGCAACACAGTTAACGGGCTAGGCTTCTCCATCCCAGCCGGAACCAGTCTGAGGGCAGAAGCGAGTCTACTTATCCTGGGATCCTTCACCGCCTGCCGCCTGCTGCCTGGGAACAGTGCTGATGGAGTACGGGCTCTGTGCAGCCCTGCAGTCTTCATAGCCTTGTGGGGTAGGACTGTTGTTACCCCCATTTTACAGATGAGTAAATTGAGGCAGGGAGCGATTGTGTGAACTGCCTGTGGTTGCCCAGCTAGTCAATGGCAGAATGGGTCAGATGAGTAAATCTTCTGATTGATTAGATAAGCTTAACATTTGTTTCTTTCGGAGGAAATATGGCTCCAGCACCTAAGCTTTTAACCTCAACTATAAATATGAAGTTAGGAGGAAATAGTAATTTTTTCTAAGGTTTTTTGAGACAGGGTCTCGCTGTGTAGTCCAGGTTGGTCTTGAACTCATTATGTAGCCCAGGCTGGTCTCATACTCCCAGCGATCCTCCTGCCTCAACCTCCCGAGTGCTGGGATTCCAGGCCTGCACCACCACGCCTGGTTAAAAGTAATCTTATCTAGAAAGAAATATTTGCATTTTTGTGCACAGTTTTTCATTTTTTCCATGAGGAACAAAGCAGGGATGAAGTTAACTTGGTGCGGTTTTCATCCCTCGGACCGTCGGTGGAGACCCTTGTGCTGCATGGAGGCTGTAAGTGTGCCTCCAGATGCTTTGTGCCCAAGCTGACTACCTGAGATTCTCGGCAGCGGTGAAGGGTGACTGGGGAGTCAGTGGCCACTAGTTGCTTTTCAACCAATCATGGGATTCGATTCTGAAAACTGTCTCCAGGACTGGCCACAAAGATCTGTTTAATCTGTGACAGGGACGCAGGGCCGAGTCAGCAGGATGGATTTCTGCCACCTCCCTGTTCACACTTATCTCTGTGCTCCTTTAAATGGGACAACTCGCCCCTGTGCTATGGGAGATTACACAAAAGAGGTCTCAAAACAGGATAGTCCTGGTGGTGTTGCGCTCAGCACTGTGCTCTCTGCATCCGGTGAGCAGCAGTGTTTCTAAGGAAGAAAAATTTTGAACTTAAAAATGGGGTCTCAGGGGCTGAGAGTATAGCTGAATGCTTAGCAGGTGCAAGGCCCAGGTTTGATCCTGGCACCAACACGGAAAGGGATTGAACCCAGGGCCACCTCTGTCTGCCTTGGTCCCCACCTGCACCATTTCCTGGAGGATCTAGAAGCTCGGTTTCCCCTGTGGCAACGGCACTGAGGACTTGTCGGGTTTCGAGCTTTGTGTTTTTGGACAGGAGGAAGGAGAGGAGTCAGGAGGTGAGCAGGCCGGGAGAAGTGGAATGTGTGGTGGAGAAGTGGACGTCCTATACCTGGAGCACACAGACCTGCCCAGGCCCTGGCTCCCCACCTGCTGCTCCAGGGAGGGACTCCAGCGGGCTTCTCTCTGTGGCCACATCTAGTGGGCTCTCAGCCTCTCCTTATCCCCTCCATGCCCCCGTTCTAAAAGAAGTCCGCAGCTCTGTATGGCCCACTTTGGAGTGAACTGGGGAAATCAAATGAAATGCTGTGCAAGCTCCATATGTGTTCATTGCTCCTGTTCAGAGTTACCTGCTGAGATGCAGGGCAGGCGTGGTGATAAAGGGAGCTTTCCAGTGAAATGAAGTATTTAATTGATTACTTAGCAATACTAATAATCCAGTAGTAGCATTTAGACCGTCTTGCAATAGGATTTAAGTGGTTTACCTGCTAATGTATTTATTCCTTTTAAGAACCCTAAGAATTAGCTGGGCGTGGTGGCACATGCCTATAATCCTGGTACTTGGGAGGTTGAGGCAGGAGGATCTCCAAGAGTTCAAGGCCAGCCTGGGGCCACACAGTGAGTTCAAGGCCAGCCTAGAATACATAGAGGACCCTGTCTCAAAAAATCCCCAAACACTTTTATTTTTTCATTTTTTCTTTTTGTTTTCTTTGAGACAGGGTCTCACTATGTAGTTCAGGCTGGCCTTGAGCTCACTGTATAGCCCAGGCTGGCCTTTAACCTGCGGCAATCTTCCTGTCTCTGCCTCCCGAGTGCTGAGATTACAGGCATGCGCCACCATGCCTGGCTCCCCAAACAAACAAACAAAAACCCCTAAGAAAGCTGGAGATTTAGCTCAGTGGTTACAGTGTCTGCCTTGCAAGCACAAGGCCCTGAGTTCAATCCCCAGTACCAAAAACAAAACAAACAAACAAAAAAAACCCCAAAACCAACAAAACCCTAAGAAATGGGTACATTACTTTCTCCACTTTGCACATTGAAAAATTAAGGTTAAAAGCTGACATAATCTGCCTAAGGTCATCTCGGAGTCAAAACTGATGCCAAGCTTTTGAGGTCAACCACAACACACAAGATGGTACATATAACAGAGGCTTCACATCCTTTTTCCAGTTCAAAACCAAATTGCCTAGCAAGCGCAAGGCCCTGAGTTTGATCCCCAGTGCCCCCCTAAGAAAAACTAAATTGGCTATTTTTTGCACTGCTGATTTTTAGAAATTTAGTGGTTTATCAACCGTTAATACTTCATTATTACCAAGGAATAGATGACTAGTGCTGTGAAGCAGGGAAGGGCTGGAGTCGGCATGGACAGTGACTACTTTCCACATAAAGAGCCCACAAAATGAGGATTCCGAAAAAGGCTGGTCAGAAATTCAGAATTAATGCTTAAAAGAAAATGGGAAAACTGGAAAGTACTTACTCATTGAAGCAACTGGTGATTTTAAAACGTATCTTCAATTGACTCCCGATCTCTTCCCTAGACAGTGGCCTGCTCAGCTGCGGCTCTGGACCGCACAGGGCCTGGGAACCGCGGCAAAAACTCCCCTCTGGGTGGTGCTGAGTCTGGGGAGATGATGCCATTTTTGGTGGCATCGGGGCAAATGACAGCAGCCAGTGATTGCTTTCTTGTTTTAGGAAGTGGAAGAATAATGACTTAAGCCTCAAGACTTTGCCATATAAGAAAACCTGAAGGTATAAGTAAATACAAAAGGCAGAATCTTTCTGCAATTTGGCTCTGAACTTTTCTCCACAATTTCAGTGCAACTCATCTTGACTCACTTTGTTTTTTCTTTTAACGACACAGTTTCTCAGCTCTTATTCTCCCTGTTACGGTGCCTTTGGGTTTGACTAGGCTGTTGGTGGGGGAAGGAGGAAGTGGGAAAGGGAAAAGAAACGGGGAGATGGAAGAGGAGAGAAGTCCCCCTCCTTGTTCTAACTGGTATTTAGCAGTCAGGCCTGCATGCTAGCATGGTGTGCTAAGGTTTACAGACTGCTTTCAAATCCTCTCACCTGACCCTTGCACAGCCCTTTTGGTGGGAGTCCATCCAAAGCTACAGGAAAACACGGGCGTGAGGCTGTACTGTAAGCCACAGGCCCAAGCTAAGGCCCCTGGTGAATGAGGTAAGGGGCGCAGGCAGGACAAGTCTCTTCTGCTTCCTCCGGGTGACCCGCTGGAGACCAGCAGGTATTGGAGGGGCATTAGTGTGCTTAGAAGGAAACGCCTCTGGTTGAACAGATAAACACGGGCCTTTGCTTTTTGTTTGGAATGGTATGATTTGTGAGAGGAACATTATCACCTCCCCTATAAATAGCAAGATGAAAGAGAAGGAGGAAATGAATCAGGAAAGAAAAAATGAGGAAGTGAAGCTTTAAAAACATCCTTTCTCAAAGACAGCCAATCTTCTGCAGGTGTTTTAAACACCTTTAGGATAGAGCATTTCTCTATTACATTAATTTTTTTTTTTTCCCTTTAGTGCTGGAGATTGAACCCACAGCCTTGCTATGCTAAGTAAGTGCTTTACAATTTACCCCGAGCCTCCATTATATTAAAATAACTAAGAGGAGTTGGGGATTTAGCTCAGTGGTAGAGTGCTTGCCTAGTAAGTATAAGGCCCTGAGTTGGATCCCCAGCACCCCTGCAAAAAAGCCGCCTAAGAAACAAGACTAACAGTTCCAGAAGAGTCCTGAATTACATCCCTGCATACTTTTTGTTTTTACTACTATGCTGGTTAAGTAAGCTGGCCTACAGAGATGCAGTTGTCTTTCCTCGAAAAAACGTTATTTTCCTTTATATTACCAACTATTTATTGTGTGCTGTAAAAATGAATTCAACATGTTACACATTGTTCTCATCCTCTTGTTTATAGGCGTCCATCAAGTCACTTTGCATTTTTTCCCATGAATTTTCATACAGTCTGTGTCTCTAGGCAGGGCTTCAATGTAGAACTGCTAACGTCAATATTTTAAAATTTGGGCTACTGTAGTCCATAAATTGGAAAATCTGCTATTATTTGATCCTAGCACTTCTGTAAATGAGTTGCAAATCTTCCCAGTTCTCTAGGTACCGGCTACTCCATGCATCCTGAGAATAAAGAGCAAGCTAGGTGGCGATGACTGTAACTTCGGTAATCATCACAAGACTAGAGAAGAGAAAAGCTAGAATAATGCAAATGGCAATCATGCTTATACTCTTTAAATTTAAAATAGTTTGCCATCAACCAAATGATTTTCTTGCTTCTGAGAACTCTGTTTTTGGGGGGGTACTGGGGATCGAACTCAGGGCCTCGGGCTTGCTGGGGAAGTGCTCTAGCACGGAGCTAAATCCCCAACCCTTCTTGAGAATTTCTTATATACATATGTAGTCGGTGATTTTGCCATTCTGGCTCCCTTTCACGTTCTGAAGTTTGGTAAGCTGTTTTTTTCTTTACCTGCCATACTTGAAGTTTTTCTAAAGGATAATGACAATTTACAAGCATCTTACACCTGAAATGTGCTTTATCACAAAGATCTCGCTGGGGGGAGGATGACTTGTCCTCTCTGCTGCCTCCTCAAGGGGAGACCAGACAGGGTGCACTGTCATTATTGTCATCCTTAAATTATGTTGTTAACTTTTAGAAAGTAATTTATGCGCGTGATACAAAATTTCAAAGGGTACAAGAGAGGCCTGTGTGAAAAGTAGACCCCTGCCCTTTGGGTTCCCAAATCCTTTGGTTTCTCTTTTAGAAACAACACTGTCTCCACTGGTTTCTTGTCTATTTTGCCAGAAATATTCTGTACACATATTCCATGTCTCTCTGAAATATTGTACTCTCCCCCCACAACTCCTTTTTTTGAGACAGGGTCTCACTATGTAGTTCAAGCTGGTCTGGAACTTGTTATGTAGCCCAGTCTGGTTTCAAACTTGTGGCAATCCTCCTGCCTCAGCCTCCCGAGTGCTGGGATTACAGGCATGTGCCACCATGCCCGGCTATATTCTCCCTTCTTAAAAATCAACTTCCCATCTGGGCGAAGGTCAAGTGTTTGATTCTGGGCTTACTAGTTTTGACATTCTTTTTATACATCTTAACTGAGATGTGAAATGGGGATTTGGGTATACATGTCTGGAGGAGTCCAGGCTGGGGAAAAATACTTGGTTTGGATGTCAGTGGAAAAGGTGAAGCTGGAGAAGAAGGCTCTAGGGCAGTCCGAAGGAATCTGACCACCACCATTCTGAGCTGAGCACCAACCCCCAGCCTGCTTGTGTACCTGCTAGAAATGTATAATGGAGGGTTGGTAAGGCCCAGTAACCATAGCTACCATCATTATTCAGCCCTGTTCTTGACAAGTAACTGAGGCGCAGTGACCACAGCTACAATCCTTAATTCCCAATCACTGTTCAGCCCTGTTTTGACAAACATTGCAACTCCCTGTAAATTCTCAAGCCCTGACCCTGGCAGGTAGCCACAGCTCCTTTGTACTAAACACTCCCCCGAAAGTCCCATTGTGACTCCCCCTCCCCCTTTAATGCTCTTGCCCCTGTAAAGACCTTACAGTTGGTCTGTCTCTAGGGCCAGAGTAGTCCCTCTCAGGGTTGTTCTGAAATAAACCTGTCCTGATATCTCGTACCCCTGCTTCTTTTCCTTTTTTCCTAACACAGTCCAGCTACAGGAGGTCAGGAAGAGGAGGGGAACCTGTGAAGGGTTCCGAGAAGGCAGAGTGGCTGAAGCAGGAAAACCAGGAGAGTGTAGGGTCCTGGAAGCCAGGAGGACAACATGCTTGAAGGAAAGACTCAAAAGAGGGTTGTTTGTATCAGAGAAGTTGACAAGTCAAATGAGATGTCTGAACATCTTGTGGGGTGTTGGTGATGTTGACAAAGCAGTGGGGACAAAGGCTATGAAGAATGATTCAGGAAGGGCTGGGGATTTGGCTCAGTGGTTAGAGTGCTTGCCTAGCAAGTGCAAGGCCCTGAGTTCAATTACCAGCACCAAAAAAAACCAAAAACCAAAAAATCAAAACAACAACAACAAAAGAATGATTCAGGAAAACAGGGCAAAGCAACTGGTGAGTACCTAAGAGGGAGGGGAGGGATCCAGTTCCCCAGGGGGTAGGCTGTCCCTGGAGAGGAACCTCTCAAACTCATCAGCTGGACATGAATGCAGAGGAGCTGGTATTAGCAGGTTTGTACCGATGTACATTCATGTAGCACTGTGAATTCATAATTTATTAAAAATCATGATTATTTTGAAACCAAATCCATAAAAGTCACGTTTTAGTCAAAAATATTCTGAGTGTAAGGATAACAATAATGTTCCTTTAATAACAACTCTTTATCAGTTACAGATTAAATTTATCTCTGTGAAAGCCATTATCATTTTATCCACATTTTCTGTTTCAAGCAACGTGATTATCTTTCTTATTTTCACAGAGCAGAGTGCTAAAATTAGGTCAGAAATCAGCCCATTACAGCTGTGTGTGGTGGCGCACACCTGTAATCCCACCATTGAGAAAGCTGAGGCAGGAGGACTGCCGAGAGTTGGAGGCCAGACTGAACCACACAGTGATTCCCTGTGTCAAAAACCTAATCAGCCCATTAAATATTTCTTATAAATTCATGTATTTCAGCCAGCTAGTATGTGATTGTGTTCAAATCTGCGCTTGGCACCTTAAAAATGACCCACTTTGGCAATTCACAAAACATTATAATTTTTTGTTTTTGCTTATATGACTTTAACAGCCTTACATGTTTTTGATAATTTCTCTTCAAAGCATCTGCGTTAATTAATTAATTTGGGTTTTTTTTTGAGAGGGGATTACAGGGGTGTACCACCATGCCTGCCCTAGCATTTGCATTTAGATGCACACATAAATAATGAATAATCTGCTTCTTATTGGGGCACAAAGTCTTCTCTGATAGGATAGCAAGAGTTTTGAGATTTTGAATGAAAACTTCTCGTGAATTTATTATTATTCTTTTGTTTTTTTGAGACAGGGTCTTGCTATGTAAGCTGTTAAGGCTGGCCTTGAAGTCACTATGGAGCCCAGGCTGGCCTCAAACTCTGTGGTCCTCCTGCCTCAGCCTTCTGAGTGTTGGGATCATAGGCATGCGCCACTATGTCCAGCTTCTCATGAGTTTAATAACAGAACTAAATTCTGTGCTAAATCAGTATATGAAAACTTTTTACATTGTTGATGAGCAAGGCTAGAGCTCTGGGGCTCTAGGAGGTTACAGACCGAGAAGTACCAAATCAGTGGTTTTGAGATAGGAGATTAGGGCGTGGCAAAAGCTGGCTGGGGAAGTAGGTATGACCTGTGAACTCCAGGATCCCAGACCCAGGAAGAAGAGGTGAGAAGGACCTCTGGCACCACCAAAGCCATGTCCTGCTACATGCTGCATCCCTCTGCCTTCGCCACCACACTCAAGAGAAAGGCTGAAGGGGATGCTAAAGCTGACAGAGCCAAGGTGAAGGATCAACCACAGGGAACACTGGCAAGGCTGTCTGCTAAACCAGCTCCTCTAAAGCCAGAGCCCGAGCCGAAGAAGGCCCTTGCAAAGAAGGGAGAGAAGGCGCCCAAAGGGAAAAAGAGAAAAGCTGATGCCGGCAAAGATGGGACTAACTCTGCAGAAAATGGAGCTGGCGAAGCAGACCAGGCGCAAGAGGCTGAAGGTGCAGGAGATGCTGAGTGAAGTGTGTGCATTTTGGTAACTGTGTACTTCTGCTGACTGTACAGTTTGAAATACTATTTTCTTAGCAAGTTTTATAAAAATGCAGAGTTTTGTTTTACCTTTTTTTTAAGCTATGTTGTTAGCACACAGAACACTTCATTGTTGTTTGGGGGAAGGAGCATGTGTCACGAACACGGTGTCTCCAAAGCCGGATTGATGTGTGGGATGCACCTTTCTTTGCAGGTTTCTCGAGACTTTCTCTTGGTTCCCAGGAGGAGGGATCCCTTGATGCTGACACATGTGTCTGCCTTGGCATACACGCCTTGTGGAGTGGGAAGACTCCAGTTCATTTTATGTCCTCTTTCCTTCTCTGGAGGATTCCTGCGGGTTTTCAGTGAGATGGCCTAGACCTAACGTCAGCGCACTGCCTCTCAGGACCTGGCCGTGGACGTTCTCGAGATCTGGACAATGTAACAGAGAGGTGGCCACGAGGAGCAGGTGCTACCATTGGTAGCTGCCCACGATAGCTCACGCTGTTTCCTAGACGCAGCGTGTACTTTTGTCTTTGCTCGTACCCTCTTTTTCTCTACTCGGCCCAAGATCGCTCTGTAGAGCCAGTTTCTTTCCCACTCTTCACTTTTGCTTTCTTGAGTAAACGTCACCACTGCCTTTTTGCTCGCTTCATTCAATTCTTTCTTCGACACAAGAAGAACCTGGACTCTCACTCCAGAGGGAAAGGTGAACAACCTCAACCCCGGTAATGTTCAGCTGGCGAGCCACTTTTCAGAAGCAGGCTATCTGATAACAGTTTCACTATTCAGGATGGGTGGATTGAGAGAGGTGAATTTATAAAAGATCTCTTCTGTCAGTATTTCTTGAACCTTCCTACAATCTTAGAGTTCTTATGTTCTACCCAAATTCTGCATTCTGTGCCAGTGTAGCATAATCGTTCAAGGCATAGCTTGTGTTGGCTGCAAAGTTGAGTTTGCAGACCCAAGTTCTTAAGCCATGAGGGCTGTGATTTTTTTGTTTTGTTTTATTTTCTGAGACAGGGTCCCACTATGTAGTCCTGGCTGGCCTCGAACTCACAGTAATCCTGCTGCCTTGGCCTCTCGAATGCTGGGATTGCAGGAATATGCCACCACACCAGCTAAGAGGTGTGATTTTAGGAATGGTATTCCACCCTTCTGGGCTCATTTCTAGTTTCAAAGATCAAATATGCAAAGCGCTAAACACAGTTCTCAACATTTAGTAAATACTGTTTATTCTAGGAATTAGTCCATGTAGAAATCTAGCACAACATACTACAGCTGTCTTGCTTGTAACCACCATTTTGCCTGACAGGTGGTCCTGGCACACATCCCAAACTCCACAGACAAATAAAGTTGTTAGGACACTCAGCTGAGCATGGTGTGCTGGCCACAGAGGCCTAGATTGTTTCTTAACTGATGTTCTGAGAAGGACCATGCACATTCCTGTTCGCCACGGCCCCACCTTCATCGTCTTAAAACAGAAGCCCTTCCTCCCACCTTGGGGTGCCAGGATCCCCCTGCTTACTGCTGCCCCACACGCCCTCTGTCCTCAAGTCTCCAGGAATTGTATTTTGTGCAATCTGGATCTCTCTGCTTGTTTCTTTGGTCTCATGGCTCCTTTTGCCTACCCCTCGCACTAAATTCTGAAACAGTATACATAAGTCCACACTTTAATAGTGCAAAATAATACTTTAAATGACAAACCACAGAATAACATGTAAGTACTAAATACACAGTGAGTTCAAAGCCAGGCTGAACCATTCCTTGTGGGGGAGAATGGTGCTGGGGATCAACCTCAGGGCCCTGCGCAAGTGCTCCACCACTGAGCTAAATCCCCAAGCGAGACCCTGTCTCAAAAAAAAAAAAAAAAAAAAAAAAAAAAAAAAAAAAAAAAAAAGAAAAGAAAAGACTCCAAACCCTCTTTCTCTTCTCTCTCTCCACTCCCTCTCTTTTACCAATGCAACCATTTCTGAGTGCACAGTTCAGTATTAGGTCTATTCATATTTTGTGCCAAAATCTTCAGAATTTTCATCTTGTAAATCTGAAACTCCAGACCACCGAACAGCCTCCCAATTCCTCTTCCCCTGGGCCTTGGCAGCTTTCTACTCCTCTGTCTAATTCTCTAAATTCAATGAGCTGCCTCATCTCTCGGAACTCAGATTTGTCAAACTCAGGCTAGTAGTAGTACTCTGAAATGGCTTATGTCATGTCAGATGACTTGGCTACCTCTTAGTTACAACAGACTTTCCTCCAGCCACGTTAGCACAAACTATACAAATAAAAAAACATCGTCTTTAGATCTGAAAAATGCTAGGAGAACCTTATCAACAGAAGTTGACAAAGACTCCTCCTTTATAGTTCACATTCATTATCTGCACTTAAAATTTTTCTCTTTAAAATGCCTTCAATTTTAATTTTTAACTTGTCATACTTGAGGCTTCTATCAACACTACTATCAATTTTTACAATTAGTAAGCTTTTTTTTTTTTTTTTTTTTGGTGCTGGGGATCGAACTCAGGGCCTTTCACTTGTTAGGTAAGCGCTCTACCACTTGAGCTAAATTCCCAACCCCTTACCATCAATTTTTAAAGATCTGGATATTTAAAAAAATTTATGCTTGTAAGTAGCATTATGAATTAACTCTAACAGTGGCCACATTATCTTTGCCATACTGTTGACCCTTTATTTATTTGCATGGTGGGACTCCTGATGTAACAGTTTTCTTTTTGGGGGGGATACTGGGGATCAAACTCTGGGCCTTATGCTTGTTAGGCCAGCATGCTACTACTTGAGCTAAATCCCAATCCCCACAATAGTTTTCTTAATTTTCAAGATTATCTGAAATTTAGTTATATTCTGTTTATAAAGAAAAAGTCCTAAAACAAGGTCTCACTATGTAGTTCAGGCTGGCCTCGAACTTGCAGTGATCTTCCTGCCTCAGCCTCCTGAGTGCTGGGATTACAGGCATGTGCCATCATGCCTGGCTGACAATCCTAATTTTTTTTTTTTTGAAAATCCTAATTTTTAAAAATGATATTGACAGCTATATTCCTGAGTGTAAAGTTGTTCTGTGTAGAAAGGTAGAAATACCTTAATATTTTGGTGCACGCTAGTCTTCCTTTCTTAAATAAACATTTACCCAGTGCCTCTCTCAGCCAGGCACACTATTTGATCCCATTTTGGCAGGTGGGTGCTGGGGATCAAACTCAGGACCTTGTGTAAGTGCTCTACCACTGAGCTAAATCCCCAGCTCCCTCGTACCATTTTGAAATACATGGCAAAACTAGTGAAAAGCAAGGAAATGTCTCTTTGCTGTTGGTCGAATGAACTCTGTGACTGCACGGATCCAATTTAAAATACATTCTAAACGAATTATCTTATTTTCCAAGCCTGTTTCTTCCTCTCAGTAAATGGGATCAATATTCATCTGATTTCCTGAAGACAGAGATCTCAAGATCCTCTGCGATCTTCATTGCCTGAGAAACCGCCCTTTGCTCAGTCCACTTATCTCCAACAGCCTCTACCTTGGTTTGAATCTGGAATCCTGCCGCGGCTTCCTATCTCATCTTCCCACATGTTCTGTTCTTCTTTCAGCGCCTTAGCTGCAGCCTTTGCTCATTCTGAGACGCAGATCATACTGATTTACTCCCCTTCATAGGCTGAATTTGACTTCCTCGATCATGACAAAATGTTTCTGGAGATACCAGACATCATCAAGCACATCAGCCGCGTCAGAGAAGTACCTCTGAAAAGCCCGAAGAACCCAGCCGACCAGGCATCCAGAGGCCCGTAGATAACAGTAGTAAAACCAGCCCCTTAGTCAGGACACTAGTCTGAGCATTTTAGGTATACTAACTCTTCTTACAAAATCAACAATAATAATTGTCACTGCCATTTACTGGGAGCCTCATTTCCACCCAGGCATCAGACGTATACAGTAGTTACCTGGAGAACCACTTGCAGAGTAGGAGTCACTGCCTCCCGGAGGGAAAATAAGAAGAGGGAACAGACTTCTCAGAGGTCTGGGCTGGCCTCAGGCCAATTAGCTGTGTAGGAAGAAGCAAGGTCGGATCAACTCCCCTCTGTGGCGTGCTCCTCACTCCTCCCCAGCACCTCCCGGACTGCACGATGCCCCGCCCAGAGTGGTGAGCTATCCGGAAACTCAAGTGTTGTGGCATCAGGCAGGCTGTTCTGACTTGTTACTTGGGCAGGAATGGAAGTGAAGCTAGGTGGACGGCATGTGGCTGCTTTTTTCAAGTGTGTGTCTAGGGACAGCAGGCTGCGAACCAGTGGACCCCCACTCAGGACCCCAGCAACACTCCTGACATCTCATTTACTTCAAGCTTTGTTAGGAGTGGACTGCTTACATTACTGGGGGAGGGGAGCCGAGACACCGCAACAGTTCAGAGAGCCGTGTTTGCCCACAAAGTCTGAAGGAAAAACTGTCATTCGTAGAGCTTGATTAACCACAGGCTGGTATTTTAAGAGGAAGTAGGCTAAGAAAAATCTGCAACCCTGGCCTGTCATGCTCAGTTTGTTAAAGAAAATGACTGAAGGAGCTTATTAGTTCTTTAAATGGAAAAACCCAAGTAGAAAATGTCCCAAAATGTTTTGTCTGAGTAAATTCTCCCAGTGGATGTCACTGCCTGACGCAAGTTTCTTGGGTCGGTGGCTGTGCTTGGGGAAGGAAGAGCGCCTTCTCGGCAGGTCCCTTCGTCCTCAGGTGCAGGGGGGAAAGATGAAAGAAGGGAGGTCAGTGGGCCTGGCACACCGTCGCCCCGCTAAGAGGAGGAAAAGGCGCTGGGAGCTGTGCTTGGCCACAGAGGATCAGCTGCGTGATCTCTGTCCTTTCGAGAGACAGACAGCTTCCTCTGAGGTGCTGGGAGGGGAGCAGCCTCAGGCAGCCGGGAGCACGGCCCTGTGGCCTCAGGCTGCACTGAAGTGGTGGTGAGGCTTCCTCTTTTGGGGAGATAAGTCCAATCTTGGCTGTCCTCTGTGCTACCAGATGTGCCCAGCTGCCAGCTCCCCCTCACCCCTGCCAAGTCCACAGGCTGTTCCAGCCAACACTGACATTATCCGAGCAGTTCATGTTACCTGTTTGTGACCAAGACCTATACTAATTTAGCCCTTGCACTGTTACCTTCATGCCCACCCAGATCTCTTCATTTTCTAGGTGTTTTGACTTTGGAGCTCATTTTATTGGTTCCTCTAGAGAATACCAGGGTAATTCCACATGTCCCTCTCCTAAAAGATTTTGGGAAGATCTGTTTGCCCATTCAAAGCCCATCCAACCCCGGCAGTGAGACACCCGACTCTGATGCCAGTACACTTAGCTCTAGCTTCAGCTGGATGAGTCTGTCAAAGTCCCTGGCCATCCGGAGCCAAGCCACTTAAGGGGACAGCAGATGCTGGCCAAGTCATTTAGTCACTGTTTATGCTACTGGGGCACAGAGTAGTGGAAATAGAGCAGTATCCTGATTATGCTCACCTCTGTTTCTTTTCTCACTACAAGATCAGTCCTTAAGAAACTTAGGGTCTTTGAAATGACTGGTTTATATAAAAGAGGCTGAAGAAAGTAGAAGAAACCTTCGCCTTTCCCCAGCAGGCTGAAGGAATATCATGAGGGAGAGAGAAAGAGTGCAAAACATAGCAGGCCAGGTGCTGACCATGGACACAGCCGCTCAGTGAGGACTATGGTCTGTTTCCCTTTTACTTCCTTCCTCCCTCCTGATCTTTCTTCTTCCCTCTCTTTGTTCCTTTCCTCTTTTTCACAAATAACAAACTATTGGCTAAATTACTTTAATGTTATAACATCTACATATAACCTCAATGACAAGGAAAATTAAATGATTAGGGAGATAACCGAGCTACGATATGCAGATTCTTTTACGGGAAGCATCACTGAATATACGGAACTTATTGCTAAATTAGAAAGAAATGTCAGGCCGGTCCGGAGAAGTCAGTTTATCAGCAGACAATGAGGCAGGCCAATCTGGAGGAGCGATTCAGAGCCCTGAGATGAGCGCCCTGCCTCCTCTGGTCTGTGGGTAGCGACAGAGCAGAGACAGCAGAGGCAGCACCAGGAGTAAATGCGGAGTGTTACACACGCTTCAAGAACACCTGCACGTCTGTGAGCCAGTCTAGGAGTTACAAAGTCAAATGGCCACAGCAACCAGACATGAGACGTCAGCAAGTAAACAAGCCCATCTGTTCTCAGCATAGAACATTGTGTGTTAAATAAGGAAGATTAGCCTTCACTTCTTCAAGGAATTACACATTTTTATTTCCTGAACTTAAAGCCTCTCGTGCTCACTTCGACAGCACATATACTAAAATTTTTTTTTTTATTTTAAACCAAAAACATGTATTGGTACATTTTACATATAATGGTTACTTTCATCACATTTATTTTGTACCTGTACATAATGCATCTTCGTTCTCCCCCCTCTTCCCCGCCCCTCCCCTATGTTCCCTCCCTCCCTAATTAGAGCAGGTTTATTCTTAATTTTCCATATTTTCCCTTTCACTTTTCTTTCCTTTGTTGCCTTTCTGCTTTTCCCCTTCTTTCTTTCTAGTACTCCTCTCCTTTGTATGTTATCTTCCTTTTATATAATATCTATTACACCTCTTTGTCCTTATTTACAGTTATGATTTCTCATATTAGAGAGACAATTCGATGTGTACTCATGAGTGTCTGATTTATTTCACTTAAAAGTATGTTCTCAAGGAACATCCATTTATATATGAATGACTCTAGTTTGTCCTTTTTTATGGCTGTGTAGTACTCCATTGCATATACTAAAATTTTTAAAGCCTCTCATTACGTCTCTTGTTTGCCACTTCTCGTAAATACATAGCAAAAGAGAAATACTTTTCAC
>PVJO010015780.1:0-43979 GCA_004026905.1 Hystrix cristata
GCTCAGGGAATTAGCACACAGCACCGGGCGGACTCGTCTCAGAGCACGGCGATGCACGGGGACCCTCGCTCGTGTCCCTGTCCACGACCCCTTTCGCCCCCGTCCTCTGTCCTCCGTCCTCCCAATTCTGTAGAAGAAGGAGAAGGGTGAGGGAAGATGTTTGCTTTATGGGTGGTGCTATAAAGCAGTCGTGAAAAGGAAGGGGAACTATTTAGAAGGGGAAGATAGGGGGCTTGTTCTGGTTTTGGTTTGGGTTTTTTTTTTTTTTCCCTTTTTTAATTTGAAGTTTGAAGTCACGTTGAATCCTGGAGACAAAGAGGCTGCAGTGCAGGAGAAATGGCAACAGGGGACAGGGTGGCAGGAGTCATCAGAGGGTCCAGGATTGTGTCTTCAAATTCCTAGCGCACACAGTGATCACCCAGGTGACTCGGGTGAGGTGGCGCATGCCTGAAATCCTAGCACTCTGGAAGGCTGAGGCAGGAGGGTTACAATTTCGAGCCCATGCTGAGCAATTCATCACCCTATCTCAAAGTAAAAAGGGCTGGGGATGTAACTTGGTGCGAATGACCTCGGTTCAGTCCCCAGTACGGCAAAAAACAAAACCAAACCAAACCCAGAGATTTAACAGGAGCCCTCAGCTATTGCTTGGGGGTGTGTGGTATCGCATCCATGTGTCACCTACATGTTAGGTGTTGTCATGGGGGGTGTGCAAATAGGTTTACAGTTGCCCTGTGAGCACGAGTGAGTTTTCTCACTGACGAGGCCTTAAACTCCCACTCATCTTCCCTGCTGCAGAGGAGAGGAGACATCAGTGAGACCTCCAGCCCTGGGGTTCTGCGAGACAGCAGCGGCCACCGCAAAGGTGACAAGCGAAGCTCAGTAACGAAGACCCTAAAGGCGAAGCAGACATCGCTGACCACACTGAGCCGTGTGTGTGTGTATGTGTGTGTGTAACTGAAGCAGTACCAGTCTCCCACCACTCTGTCACAGGTGTTTGAGATAACAAGAGCATGGCAATGCGTGGAGACCCATAGTCCTGACTCCTGAGAGCAGATCCCAACAGAGGGAGGAGACAGTGGGAAGACCTGGTTCAAGGCCGGGCTCTCCTGCTTGCTAGTTCCGTGAGCTGAGCAAGGCACACGGCCTGCTGAACCCTTACTGGCCCTTTATTCAACCCCAGAGAAGCCCCCCAGGATCCCCCCAGGAGCCCCCCATCCTCACAGCCGGCTTACCTGAGCCCACATGAAGAATGATGTAAAGGGAGCTCTCTGAAGTCAGCTGCGCTGTCCTCCAAGCCCATCCATGTTTGTCCTGTGGAAAATGGAGTCGCTGCCCATAATTCCTCTGCCCAGAATCAGCATCAAGGAAGGCAGCTGAAGAAGGCAAAGTTTGTTTCCCATTTGAAGTAGGTTGAGTTGTGCCCCCAAAAAGATAATGTCAAGTCCTAACCCTGCTAAGACCTGTGAACGTGACTTTACTGGAATAGGGTCTTTCTTGGTAGAAGTCATGAAGGGTCTCAAGATACGGTCATACTGGGTGACTGCTGTCCTTTGGAGAGCAAGGAGAGGAAATGTGAGACATGGACGAGACGGTCACATGAAGATGAAGACAGCGACTGGAATGCCGTGTCTATAAGCCAAAGGGATGCCAGGGGCTGCCATCAGTCCCTAGAAGCTGGGAGAGAGGCAAAGAGCTCCTTCCACCTCAGACCCTCCAGAATGAACGAACCCAGCAGCCATATTGATTTCTGACTTACTAAAATGCTGGCTCCCTTCTTTTCACACCCACTTCCAAGTTTCTGTTTCTTTTACTCTGGGTTGGGGGCAAGATTTCTCATTTCTAAAAACACTCCCACGTGATGTCATGGTGGTGACATTTGGAAAAGGCGAGAGCAGCGATTCTCAAACTTCGAGGTGCCCTAGGAGAACCTGGAGAGTTTCTAAAATTCCCAGCCCAAGGCCACAGCCTATATCGACTGAATCTCCCGGGGGTGAGCCTTGGTTTCAGTTACCCAGACAATTCTGGAAATAAACAATCTGTAAGTTTTAAATTGTGTGCCTGTCTGAGCAGAGTCATGAAATCTCATGCAGTCCTATTCAGGCCATGAATCATCCCCTGCCAGCGCATCCACACTGTATATGCCACCCCCCTGTTAGTCAACTAGTAGCTGTCTTGATTATGAGACCCACTGTCCCCGTATCAAGGTGCTTTCGTCCAAGTAGCCTTGGTTTACTTGACAAAGGCCCCAAGGCACACGAGCAGCAATGCTGGCAATTAGAATAGAGAAGCTGTAAAGCACTTGCTCTAAATTGCAAAGGTAAAAAAACTTCACCTAATAAGGAAAGAAAAAAACAGTACGCTGAGCCTGCTAAGATCTACAATACGAACAAATCATCTCTCTGTGAAATTGTGAAGAAAGAAAAATAAATTCATGCCGTGACACCTTCAACTGCAAAAGGCACAGGCACAGAGTGCGAAGGAAAATTCTTATTTAAGATGGAAAAGTCATTAAAGACGATTTCAGGTCCTGGGTGGGGGTCTTGCAACATAACCTCACACATAAGCGTTCCATACTGTACTTGTTTCGTGAATTCCATCAAGTAACTTCTTCTTGCTCTGTTTCCTACTCTATAAAATGGAGATAGTAGCAAAATCCAGCTCAACGCCAAGCTGTAAGAGATTAAAGGAGAAAGTGTATCTAAAGCATCCGCCTGCATGCTTTGAATGGCAGGCGCTCGAATGCTAATTTCCTCTCCTCACCCTCCTCACCCATCTGTTTCTTCCTCTTTCTCCATTCTGACTGGGCAGGAGAGGGAGGCAGGCAGGTGGGCACGTCCCTTTGTTTCTAGTTTCACTGCCAGAGTTTGGGATTTGATAGCTTAATCGCTCCATTTTTTTTATGGAAAGAGATTAATAATATAAATAGGACCACTCCTTTTTGGTATGTTTATTCTTCAAGATTTCTTTTAAATATATGCATGAGGTGTGATTGAAAACTATGGTAAATGTTTAACTTTTGAAAATATTTATTACGGTAAAAGACACATTGCCATTAATCCCCCTCTTTTTTTTTTTTTTTTGGTGCTGGGGATGGAACTCAGGGCCTTGTACGTGCTGGGCAAGTGCTGTACCATTTGAGCTAAATCCTCAGCCCCTTACTCCTCATTTTGAAAGCACTTACCCCATCATGCTTGCTGCTTTCCGAGGCTGTTCGGAAGTCCTCTTTTGTGAATGTCTTTAGTTGCACCTTCACGGCTACTTTGACGCCTGAATCAATTCAAAACATTTACCTTTCATGGTGATGTTGACTTTAGGGAAGAGCCAGAAGTCACGTGGTTCCAGACCTGGTGAATAAGGTGGAGGACACATTGTCATATTTTTACAAGGCTGCCTTTCTGTCGGATGGCACTTGGCAGCAGCAGTCACCATGTTTTTGATCACACCTCATAAAGACACCCATGAAAGAGAACTGCCAGACCTGCTTCAGAAAGCGCAAGCACTGTGGGACAAATGTGCCTGAGTGACTGAGAGTATTTTAAGGGAAATTACTGACAATGCGTCTTTTACTGTAATGTTTCTTAAAATTTAAATGTTCGCTGCAGTTTTCTATTATCCCTATATCTATGCCTGCTTTCTAAATACCAGTATAATTTATACCTTTTTCTCGCTTTGCTTTTTTCCCCTGTGTATCCTGAAGATGATCCAGAACACCATATGGAAATGTCCTTTGTCTTCCTCTGGAGTGCCAGGGCCTTCCACCAGGCGTGCACAGACCACGCCGCATTCACTCACTTCCCTGCCAGGGACCTGGGCTGTCACTGGTTTTTTGCTGTTACAACAGTGCGGCAGTGAACGTGCTTGCGTGTGTGTGCTTTGTTTGGGGGGATCCCTCCACTCCGCCACCCCATCCCTCGGCCTGGCCCGGAGACCCCAGAGTGCTGGCCAGGAGCTCCACTCCAGTCTTCCCAGCGGGGTGTCTCACCGGGAGACTCGATGCATAACAAAGCTCTAGTGGCAAAGGAATCTGGGTGAGGTCCTCTTTAGTTTCCTCTCTCTGTCACACAGGAAAGCTCACAGAACTTGGGGTACCAACCAGCGCACTCAACTCTCCAACTCAGCTCCTCTGGTTTACAGATGAGAAAGTCGAGGCTGGGGAGGGTTGTGGCATTTGTTCAAGATTGTGTAATGAGGACCAGCATCCTGGGCTGTGGCTAGTACACTGTCTGCACGGTGGTGAACCGGAGTTGGGTTTGCGCCTCGCAAACACCTCAGAAAAGCCCTGGCCACTCAATATATACAGTGTGAGCTTCTCCTTTTCTCTTTACAATGAAACAGCCCCAAGGGCTCCTTTTGACTCCATTCTAAACATTTAGTAACTCTCCTGGGCTGAACTGTGTCCCGCCTCCCCGAGCTCCTGTGGTGAAGCCCTCAGCACCAATACTTCAGTGTGTGACTCATTTGGAGGTTACCAAGATAAACAAGGTCTGCTCCGCTGGGCTCCAGAGCAAACAGGACACAGACATGCACAGAGGGAAGACGACGTGGGGCCGCAGGAACAAGATGGCCATCTGCAAGCCAAGAGAGACACCTGGGCCAGATTTCCTTGCAGACCTCAGAAGAAACCAACCCTAGTACTCCTGGATCTCAGCTCTCCAGCCTCAAAAACCATCAGATAAGAAGGTTCTACTGCTTAAGGCCCCTGTGGGTGGGGCTGGGTTATGGTGACCTTGGCCACACACATGACAGTATAGGAGTTGAGATCTGGTGAGAAAGAACCCACACTGGGGAACCCTTTCATCTCTGAAGGTCGCTTTCCTGAGTCCTCAGTGTTTCCTCCTAGTACAGTTCTCCAGCTGCCTTACCTCTTGCTGTTTCTGTCAGGCCAGACTCTTCTAGAATCATCCCTGGGCGGGCTTCTTGCTCAGAGAATGCTGTCCGCAGGTCACACATCTGAGGCGGTGGGAGGCTGCAGGTGCCCCAGCCCCACAGAAATGCCGCGGGAGCACTCAGCGCCTTTGCCTCCCTGGGCACCTAGTGATCGGTGTCCCTCCCTTTTCTCATCCACCCTCTTGGGGGCGCAGTCTTGCCCTAAATGTATTTTCCCCATTTTCAGAGGAGGCAAATGTGGGATGCCAAATACATTTTTAATGACTGAGATCTGCATTGAAATGTATCTTCCACCTTTGCGGGGTCATTACATCTGAAACCCTTCAATCCTTTAATGACTTTTACAGTCCGCTGATGTGCGGGTTTGTTCCAGTTGCTATTCCCGCCACCTCCCTTTGCCCACGAGATGCCCCTCAGGCCCTCACCAACGGGGCACTTAACACATGACACTGTCCTGACAGGACTTTCCTGAAGCACAAGCCAACCGTTCCTCCCTAAACGCAAGGAAGGAGTGATATTTTACAGAAACACTAAGTGAATGACAAGAAGACAGAATGGAAACCAAATGTATGAGATTTGATGTTTTCGGTTTTGGGGTGTTTGTTTTTGAGACAGGGTCTTGCCGTGTATCCCAGGCTGGTCTTGAACCCTTGATCCTACTGCCTCAGCCTCCCAAGAGCTGGAATTACAGCCTTGCACCCCCGTACCCTTCTGGGATTTGATTTTTATGCCATATTTTTCCTAAAATTCTGTATGTTTTTGGAATTTCAGGAGAGCTATATGTCTTTACGAAATTAGTTAAGGTAAAAGTTGCTTGTCTTACTACATGCAGATTGTGCTAACAGGACACCACACACTGGGTAGTTTGTAAATAGAAGAAATTTATTTTTCCCTGTTCTGAAGCCTGGGAAGTCTGAGATCAAGGTGCCAGCAGATTGCACATCTGGTGGAGCCCATTTCTTGATTCATGCGTGGCGCTTTCGCACTGCGCCCTCTGGTGACAGGAGGGGAGAGGCAGCTCTCCCGGCCCCTTTTTGAAGGGCACTAATCCCGCCCATGAGCGCTCCACCCTCATGACCTAGTCACCCGCACTGGCCTCAACACCATCACATGGAAAGGCTTCGATTTCCACACAGGGATTGAGGGGCGGTGGACACAAACCTTCACTCTCTAGCATTGCTGCAGACGGAAGAGGCTTGTTTATCTCAGCCCAGGTCCATCTTGGGCTCCCGCGGCAGCTGGAACTGCCCCCTCATTAGCGGCACATGGAGCACATCTCCTGTGGGCAGACAGGGGAGCTGTGGGGCTTGGTGCACAGACCTGCTCAGCTTTCTCGCGCCCCAGGAGGTGTTGCTGCTGCTGACTTCCTGGGCAGCGACCTGAAGTCAGGCCTGAAGCACGCCGAGTACTGTTCTCCCCACAGATCCGGTTGGCTGTAGTTCATTTTAAATCATACGCTTTGGTATTCCTTATGAATACTTGTCACAATGACGATAATGTAGCACATTGTCCCAGTAAAACCTTGGCTGATGCTTTAACCCATGGAGAACGTGTGTTTCTGACGTGAAATTCTGCTAAATATGCAGTCTGGTGCTGCCTGGGGACGCTTTGGTCATGGTGGGCCACATGTGCAAAGAGGTCTCATAAGAATAAAATGGAGCTGAAAAATTCCTATCGCCTAGTGATGTCCTTACAGAGGAACAGTGCAGCACATTACTCGTGTGTTTGTGGCAATGCTGGTGTAAACAAATTTATTGCTTGGCTAGTTGCATAGCACATACAATTGTGTACAGCATGTAATACTTGATAATGATAATATACACTATGTTGCCGGCGCATGTATTTACTCTACCACATTTTTTATCATTACCTTAGCATATACTCCTTCTACTTAAAAATAAAAGTTTACTCTAAAACTCTATGCCAAGTTACACCACTGGCAGCCTCCTGTAGCTGATGTTTACCTTGATCGACCCAGACCGTGTGTGGGTAAGTGCGTTCTAGGAGGTTACACAATGGCAAAGTCACCTAACTGTGCACTTAACAGAACTCACCTCGCTATGAAGCAAGGCAGCCTGTACATGTACAGTAGATGGCTGTATCACCAAGCCACCCTATTCTGTTCCATGGGTCTATTGGACTATTCCTGAGCCAGTCCCACCCTGCTGTTAGTACTGTGGTTTTGTGCAGTATCTGATTGGGCAAGTCTCCCTTCTAGTTTCCTTTTTAAAAGTTAATTATTTATTTATTGCATTCCTCCAAAGGAGATCCAGCTGTCATTTTGATTGACAGTGCGTTGAATTTATAAATTAATCATTAATCTAGTTAGATCTTTATAAAGTCACCTAATTTAAGTCATCCTACATGAATCCACTCAATCCAAGGGTAGGGAAGGTGCTCCATTTATTCAAATCATTTTCTGTCACTTTATTAGACTTTTAAAATTGTTTATGGAAGTTTTATGTATTCTTGGTGCACTAATGCCTATGTATTTTGTAGTTGTTGTTGTCATTGTGCACTGTAGTAATATGTTTTTGTAGCTACTGTGGGTGGAGAGAGATGCTATTGGTTTTTGCAAGTTGATCTTGTCTGGCAAACTTGCTGAGACTTACTAGTTCTTACTAGTTCCTATTTTTTTCTAAGTTAATGAACATTGTGGTTTTCTAAATTAAAGAGCTGCCCCACCCCCACCCCATTTAATTTTTGTGGTAGGTGGGTGGTGGGGAACAGGGGAAGCGTGGTTTGCTGGGTCACCTCTGATCCCGAGAGCTCTAGGGACATGGGACTTTTGGACCTGAGAAGCTGCTGGCCCTTGGTGGCTTTGGGTGCCATGGTGCCAGCGGGCAGTGGCTTTGGAGGGGCCAGGACTTGGATTCGGCCTGGGCGGGGATGTGTGGAGATGAAGGAGGAGAACATGTCGGGCCTCTGTGATGCTAACATAGCCTGAGGGACTGACTGACTGCCAGGCCATCAATTGACCTAGAGATGGAGAAAAGATGGACTAAAGTTCTGTAAACAGACAGAAAGAGACTGAGAGAGAGAGAGAGAAGAATACAGAAAGAAGGAAGAAGACAGAGGAAAGAAAAAGGAACAGGGGCTGAGGGGACCTTTGAGAAAGTCAGTGGGCAGTCTGCTCCCTGAGAAACACTGGTGACAGTAGATGGTAAAAGGGCCTCAAGTTCCAGAAGACTAACAGGGCTGGAAGATGCATGGTCCATCGGTGACCCCCAAAGAAGCCCCGGGACCCTGGGCCACCTAATGTGGGACAGGGAGGGAGAGCTAGCACTGCGAGACACATGTGGGTGCTGGCAATCCCCATATCCCTGCCCCCCAGAAGTCACCAGCCACACAGACCTGGGTCAGCGATGCTTGCTCGTCCGGTTTCCTGAGAAGCTGTAGCTAAGGAGGAAGCCCGAGTTGGTTGGAAAGTTCTCTGCCCTTCGGTGACATGAATGGGCTGCCCTCTGCCCTGCGCAGTGTTTGAGGCCCCCTGGAGACAGGATGTGGTTTAACAGCCCTGATTAGTGACCCTGATTTTAGTGCTGGCTCAGTGGCTATAAAATCAGGGAGTGTGGAAGGTCCTGTGTGCCCTCCTGGGCCCCTCCAGGGATTATGAACTCACTCGGGTGGTTGTGCTCGGCAGACTTGTGCTTCTCTTTCTGCTCCAGGACTGCCTCTCATGACTTCTGCCCCTCAGGGACCCAGATCCCTGAGCCTCCTGGGAGAATCTACTTTTTTAAAAATGGAGAGCTGGAGAGCAGAGACTCTGGGTGGGGCTGCTCTGAGGGGAAGCGAAAGGTGCCCTCAGAACCCCTCCGTCCCACAGAGACAGCCTGGCCAGCCGGTGGGCGTGAACCCCTTGAAGAGGCGGGTGTCCCTTGTGGCAGACCGCAGAGGAGGCAGGAGAGGGAAGGGAAACCCAGCCCAGGACCACCTCCTGGTGTCCCAGCCTGAGGGTGAGGCCAGTCACTGGGCGCTGCTCCTCTCCACTCGCCAGCAGCCATGAACCAACACTCCCTGTGACTCAGCTTTATAAATAGGACATATACCGTGAAAATTACAGGAAATTCCCAGAGTCTCCTGCCGCACTTATTTTAGGTGTGCAGCTCACACGAGTGAAGCCCCAGCCCCTCTCCAGCCTCCGCTCCCTGCGTCTTCCTGGCTGACTGCCGTATCTCTTCTGCTCTGGGGCCTGCGAGGGCTGAGGGTGGAGGTGCCCATCCTGCCCCAGGAGGACAGCTGCGGGAGCTCGCACTCCTGCCTGCCCAGTGCTGCTCCACTGTCTTGCTGACCTTCACTCCCAAGAGAAAGGTGCATTTCTGGTCACCACTCTCCGGATGGGAAGTTGGAATTCAAGCCCATGTCTGGCTCACTCTGGCTCTCAAGAGATCATTAGCCACATACTCAACTGCCCAGAATGCAGAATAAGAAGGCAAATGGAGCTGGGCACGGTGGTGCACACCTGTAATCCCAGCACTCCGCAGGCTGAGGCAGGAGGATTGCTTGTGAGTTCTGGGCCAGCCCTGGGTACATAGTGAGTTCAAGGCCAGCCTGAACTACAAAGTGAGACCTGACTCAAAAAGAAAGAAAGAAGGAGAGAGAGGGGGAGGGAGAGAAAGAGAGAGAAAGATAGATATAGAGAGGAAGGTAGGAAATGGATCCAAGAAAAGAAAACATTCCTTTTTCTGGGGAGAAGGGCAGGGGCAGGGCAACAGTGCCCTGGGCCTCTGGTTATCTTGTTATCTTTCCCGTCCCTTCTTTCACCTAGTGACCTGTTTCTTGGCAGGAAGTCTTTTCTGGAAAGCCAGAGTTGAGCTCGAAGCTCCTCAAGTCCCTGCTGTAGCTGGCTGGGTTTGGTGGAGAAGCTGAAAGTGCCGCCCACATGGAGCCGGAGGCCCCACACTGAGGCGCTCAGTTCTTGCAGGTTTAGGATCCAAATGCTGTTCAAATATTTGCCCAGCAACTCCCAGTGTGCTTTGGAGCGAGCAGCTGAAGCAGCCCTTGCTGAGTCATTGAATGCTGTACAGCAATATGGATGTGGAGCCTTTTAACGCCGGAGATTCCTCTTCCTAATTAGCTGGGCTGTGTCTTGCCAAGGGACCTGGTGACGAGGGAGGTCTCTGCTGCTAGATTGCTGGGCACAGTGGCACTGTCCTCATTCTTTGAGGAAGGTGGCACTGTGTGCTTTCATCTAGCAGCTGGGACTGCCAACGATGTTCGGAGCTGCAGAATTGTATCCCCAGCAAGCTGTGAGATTTCTCCCCTAGGTTCCCCCAAAGCTTCTAAATTCATCAAAATGGCTCGTCTTGGTGTGTGTCCTCTCTCAGCTAACAGTCTCACCCTACAGTAGCCACTCTAGTTAGAAACCACCTTTAACCCTGCCTCTCTCCTCCTCACCTACCCGTGTTAACTGATTCTCTTCGGCGCCATACGTCCCCCAAGTCTCCCCTCACCTCCTGAAGTGCTCGGCCGGCCCGTATCTTGACCACACCACTCACTTTCCAGACCTTGTCTGACCCAAAAGTGGGTGCTTGGCCCCAGCTGAGCTAATCCGAGCCCTTCCCGGGGTTGTTCCAAAGGAAGCAGAGTTTCTCTAGATGCTGGAAGACCGGAACCAGAGAGGCGTGGCAGGCACCCTGCTGCCTAGAAAGCTGGCTGGCTGCTGCCCCAGCTGCTGTGTGAAGCGGTGGATCAGGGACTCTGCAAGCAAAGCAACTCCAGCCCCTTCAGCCCATCTACCACAGGGACCCGGGCTCCCTTCTGGCTTTCCCCAACGTTTTGTTTTAAAAAGATCAAACTGCAGAGAAGTTTGCAGAAATACTTTAGTGAACACCAGCATACCTTTCACTTAGATTCAGCAATTATTAGCTTTTACTTTTTTTGGGGGGGTGGTACTGGGGACCGAACTCAGGGCCTTGTACTTGCTAGGCAAGTGCCCTACCAAGGAGCTAAACCCACAGCCTGACTACCTTTTAATATGCTCCCATCCTCTTCTCAGCTTTATATGCTTGTACCATTTTTTTTCCTGAGTCTTTTAAAAATAAGTTGCTTCTCCTGTAAATATTTCGGTGTCTCTCCTGAGAAGACAAACATTTTCCCATACAATCACATGACCACGATCACATCTAAGACATTTAACAATGAAAAACTATTTATCTAATCCATATCAATGTTGCCAAAGGAATTTTGAATATGACTGTAATATTATAGTTGGTTGTTCCCTTTTTCAAGAGCCAATTGAGAGTGATAACATTTTTCAATTTTTATTTCTATTAATACGTTTTCAGTACAGAAAGATTACATCCTCTTGGCGAGTTGGTACGTGTGCAAGGGTGACAAGCTGCATTTAGTGGTCATATCTGTTTAGTCATTGGTACTAGTTCCCCATCTTTTTTTGTATTTCATAATGTTAATATTTTTGTAGCACATACCTCCATTTGGGATTATTTTTCCCCATAATCAGAGTCTTGCTGGATGTTTTTAATAAAACTCCAGCACAGCTGACACTAGGTTCTTCTCAGTGGATTGAACACACAGTCAGTCCATTATTGGTGGAGCTAAATTTGATGGATTTTTTTTTTTTTTTGTGCCAGGGATCGAACTCAGGGCCTTGAGTTTGCCAGGCAAGCACTGTAACCACTGAGCTAAATCTTCAGCCCCAAGTTTGATTGCTTTTTAAAGATGAGAACTGCCAGATTTCTCCATGGGAGAGGCGTCCTTTTCCCTCAATACTTGGAGATAATTAAATAAGTATATATTATACCCTTTCCCTGGGCTCCAGTTTCCACAAGTCTACACCAAGGGGGCCAAGTGACACCTGACCCGCTGTGGGGGTGTTGCAGGAAGGAACGCCGAGCTGAAGGAACTGGGCTCTTTTACGAAGGGTAGCAGCCCTCCTGACCATTTCTGCAGGAAGAGACGTCGTTTGTATCACATTGGTCAGCCCAGATCACCAGGAGCTTCCAGGACCTCTCTCCAGCCTCGCTCGGGGCTGGTGCTGTCCTGATGAAATCAGTGCCCAGGCCACGCTCAGGACAAACTCCATAAATACTTGTGGAATGAGCGCATGATAGACTCTAGGATGTGGGGTGGAGGGAATGACCGAGTGCCCAGTGGGAGGCAGCTGCCAGCTGTCCAGGCTGGGAGGAAGGTCCAGGTCCTGCTGCTTTGTGGCTGCCTCAGCCCACGCAGAAGGGAGGAAGTGAGTCCTGCTCGGCCTCACCAGCGGTCCCCCTCGAGCCGCTGTTGAAAGTGGCCGTCATTTTCACCCTCCTGGTGGCACTGGGGCAAGCACTGGAAAGATCAGTGGAAAGAAATTAAGCTACAAGTAATGTCTCTAGAACAGCCAAAGGGACAAGGAGCCTGCAGAAGAAAGCAAACAGGCCTTCCTCTCTCCTTCTCTGGCGTTTTGGAAGATCACTGCCTGGCCAAAGGACTCTCGAGACAGCTGATTCACTGGGGACACGCAGCAGGGGGGACCCAGCTTATCTCACAGTGTCTATAGGAAGTTAATAAGAATTCCAAGAAAAAAAATCACTCTGCCAAGCTTGGGTGAGAAGGAGTAGAACGGTTTCTTTCCTACAGAGCCGTAAGTACATCAACTCATAATATGATCTTCCAGAAGGGTACAGAAAACCGGGCTGGCTTCCTACTCAGCCATATTCCTCGCTGCACCTCTTGCCTCCACTTGGCCTGGGGAGCGGCACTGATAAGTCAAAGCATTTCCTTGCTTCCTGGTACAGGCATGCAGTGCAGCTCGGCTGGCAAGGAATGTTAAGAAATCTAGGCTTGGGGACTTCTAGGAAGGTTTTCTCGCCTCTTCAGACACAAGACAGGTACTTGCCTCTTCCTGTCTTAGTGCACTGCTGTGTGGACCTGAGTTTGGAGCTGCAGCAGCCGTATTGGAATCATGAGGGGAAAGTCAAAGAAATTTCAGAGAAGCTGGTCTTGACCTTCGGAGTTGTTAAACTGTTGCAAAATTCCCCCACCCCTCATGGCCCTTCAGATTTGTCTCTTCCTTTGAGCCACGGCATATTTTGTGGTTTTCAACGTAGGCCATCCTGAAACCAAAAGCACAAAATCCATTTTACAAACTCATCCCCAGTTCCTTGAACCCCAGCAGATCCTCCAGATGAGGGATCTACTGGGAATGTTTTGGGAAAGGCCTGTGGAGGGAGGTCATGGGCTGGAGTCTAATGTGCCAGGCTCTACTTGAGGTTTTAAAAGTCACGCAAGCTCCTGAGTCTGGTTTTTACCTCAGCGAAAAGGGCCCATTAACTAAGACACATAAGTCAAGCCCTTAGGGCTGGGGGTGTCGCTCAGTGGTCCAGTACTGGGTAGTCAGCATCACTAAAAAAGAGTCAAGTGCCTACTACTATGTGTAATAAATAAATGGGCCATAAACAGTTGTATTAAAGAAATAAGGGGGATAGTTCTGTTTCAAAATCTCATTTATGCCTAAGAGTTCTAACCATTCCAAAAATAAAAAATACAGTATGTGTTCCTAGGCCTCGTACCCGTTACAGAAGCCTCCACCTTCGCTTAGCAGGAAAGGGATGAAATAAAGACACTACAGATGTCCCAGGTGCGCACCCTCGCTGCAGACCCCGGGCCCTCCGCTAAAGGTGGTCTGTGTGCCTCTGAGCCTGCTCGGGGCCCAGGTGCACCTCAGTGAGCCGCCACATGCCCCAGACGCCTGGCCTGCCCGAGGCTGCCAGGGTAGATGTCAAAGGGATCCAGTTCCTCCCCGTCCGGAGCCCTGGCTGACACTAAGGGAGGCAGCTGGATCAACAGTTTTCTGGGTTCTGTGACCAACAGTGATTTGGACCACATCAGGACCCGGCATCCGTGGTTGATGCGCCCACCAGCCAGGACCTGTGCACCCATTCTGGGGGCACTGAAAGACAGCTCAGGGACAGGCTGTTGCTCTCTATTCAGGCTGAGGAGTAGCACAAGAGGAAGGACACATGAGAGAGAGAGTGTGTGTGTGCACACGCGCGTGCACCATGCCCAGGCAGACATGGCTTGGCAGGAAAACCCATGGAAGACATAAGGAAGACCAGGCCAGCTCCATTCTCCCCATTACAGCCGCAACCCGTGACCGCCCCGGATGCCCCTGTGGGTGGCAGGGCCCGGCTTAGGCAGCCCCTGCTCCAGCACCTCCCTCCCCGCTCCCCACTGTGGGCACATCGCATGGCAGTCTGCACTGAGCAGGGCGCCGGCTGTCCCAGGATGGGGAGCCTGCCGCTCTCTGGGGGTGAGGGATGGAGCCGAGTGGCGACAGAGAAGAGACAGGAAGGCAGGCGGGACCACGAGAGCGAGGGGAAGCTGTTCTCTTGACTTTGGGGATGCCGGGAGGCACAAGGAGACCTTGGACCCCACTAAGACTGACAGTTCTCTCGGGCTGGACAGTGGGGGTCCTAATTTTTGAAATGTTCCAAGTGCAATGGCCTCTATGTCTAGTGTCAGATTGCAGGAATGAATACCCGATGAGTGTGTGTCAGTCTGGGAAGGCTTCTTGGAATAGGTGACTCGAACCAAGTTATAAAGCTCTGTTTCTTATTGCTTTCGGGCACAGTCAGCCGGGCCGGGGTGCAGCCTGAGTCTGCGTTTCTAACGCCCCTGGAGACGCCGGTGCTGTGAGTGGCAAGGTCACAGAGGATGACTAAGGCACCCCACAGACAGGGGTCACTCCGGAAGGAATCCTGGAAGAGATGAGGCACCTAGGAGAGGAGGGCGTGTGGGCAGGGAGAGGGTGAGAGGGAGCCAGGGGGAGGGCCTGGCCCACCAGGCAAACGACACCCGACGCCTGAGAAGGCCTGGTCGGGGGACTGTGGAGCGTGGATTTATTCTGCAGGTCACAGTGCGTCTCAGGGTGGACATCTCACCTCTGTCACAGTCCCGTGGGCACCAGGGAGCAAGTGCCCAGCAGAGCATGAGATTTATTGGGTCTGGAGAAGGGCTCAGGAATCTACATTTTTATTTTTCCTTTTTTCCTTTTCATTTTTTAAAGAGACCTAGTCTCGCTGTGTTGCCTGGTTTAGCCGCAAACTTCCGGGCTCAAGTGATCCTCATGTCTCAGCCCCCCAAGGAGCTGGGACAACAGGCATGTGCCACCAAGCCTGACCGAAACTGCATTTAAAAAAAAAAATTCCTAATAGGCTTTATTCTTTTTTTAGAATTGGCCACCTCATCTCATAAAATAAGCGTTCCCAGGAATCTGCAACAGGAACAGATGAGCGTGACCCCAAAATACTCCTCAATGCTTCATCCCCACTCATTCCTTGGTGGGCTGCCAGCTGTGGGCATATGGGGATGAGGGTGATTGTAGACCGGCCAGGTTTGGGACGTATCGAAGCAGAGACATCCATCAGGCAAGCAGATACATTTTAAAGAAGTAAAAGGTGTTGAGTGGATGAAGTAATGGAGGTGAAGAGGAAGCCGGATTCCAGGCAGAAGAAAGAGCACATGGCAGGCACAGGGTCAGGAATGGGGACGTAGTCAGGGAATAGTGCATAATTAGGTCTGGCCGAGGTGAAGGGTCCGTGTGGGACAGGGACAGGAAGTGACCTAAGGAGGAAGTGACCAGGACAGGAAGTGACCTGACGTCAGGGGCCGTCATGAAGGGTCCCATTGTGTGCACACATACCGAGTTTCAAATCTTCTAGAAAAGTCTAAGACGCCAGTGTAAGGAGGGTGCTAAGTGACAGCTGCATGTGGGTGAGGAACTGGCAGGAGGCCTTTGCAGTGACCACCAGGCACAAAGAGGCCATGAACTGAGGCAGAATGAGTGCGGTCCTTGGCACTTTCTGCTGGTCTGTTCCCCAAACTTACCTCTCTTATGTTTCCTCGCCACAGCCAGCAGCCCAAAGGAGTCACCATGTCTTCTGTCTGGGCCCCGCGGGGTCCCCTGACTGGTCTTGCTGCTTTCACACTTGAACTTCACACGTTGATCTCTGTGAAGCAGCCTGAGAGAACTTTCAGTATCATACCGGGTCCCTTCAGTGGCTTTCTGTGAACTGTGTTGGGAGTAAAGTCCAACCTCCCCTCCTTGCTCCCTCCACCTCATCCTTCCTTCTGTCTGACCACTTCTCCCACCTGCACTCTGTCTTTGTCCTCACTCCTAACACAATCCTTTCTAGTCCTTAAACAAGCCCAGCTCACCCCCCTTTCAGAGCTTTTAAACTAGAACTTCCCTCTGCTTAGGTCTTTGTACAGCTGGAAATTTCTTGCTTTTTAAATTGTAATTTAAATGTCACTTCCTCAGAGAGACTTTCCCTGACAGCCCCTTCAGTCTACAGGAGTGATTCAGTCATCCTGCTCCAATTCTCTGAGAAGATCTGATTACTATCTGATATTTTCCTGTTTGTCTATATATTTACTGTCTCCCTCCTCCACAGAGGACAGGCTCCCAAAATGGCCGCCATCATGTCCTCTCATTGTACACACAGGCTGCTCCACTGGTCAAGAAGGGAGGCTAATTTCTCCTTCTGTTGAATCTGGACTGGCCTGGTGACTTCCTATTACCTGCTCTCATTGATAGAATGAGGCAGAAAGGATGCTGTGCCAGTTCTGGGCCTAATTTTCAAGAGGCTTATTGTTAGTTCCAATTTTACTCTTGGAAACCAGCTGCCCTGTAACAAATCTGGCTAACTTGAGACTGCCATGCCGTGAGGAAGCCCAAGATCCCCACATAGAGAAGCACCTGAGGGAGAGATACGGGAGAGACGGGTCCTTCAGCCCAGCCCAGCTATCAAACAATAATAGATGAGCGAGTGAGCTTGGATGACGATGTCAGATGACACCAGGGCACAGGACAGCTGCCTAACTTCGTCCTGACCCAGAGCCTGGCAGAGAACTGTGAGACATAAACTCCTATTGTGTGAAGTCACTAGGGCTTAGAGAGGTCTGTTAGGCAGCAACAAGTAACAGAAACATCCTTCTATTAGCGTAAAGCTTTATGGGTTTGGCCTGGCACATACATGGACCCCATAGTTACCTGTGGAATGCGTTTTGTTGTACGAGGTGTTGGGGATAGAAGTCAAGGCCTCACATATGCTAGGCAAGTGCTCCGTCACTGAGCCACACCCCCAGCCCTGAGTGTGTGAATTTAAGGGAAACGAAGTTGTCTATTGGATGGAGGTCTTGATAAACACAAAAATGCTGTTTGACAGTATGAATGCTGGAAACTAAAGAATCGAACTTAGAAAACAGAATTTTGCAGATTAACATGTCAATTCTGAATGTTGAAGACTTACAGGCTGTAAACATGGCTAGAGTAGAGAGGAGACAAAGGTCACTAACGTTGAGGAGGGGAGCAAACTTGAGGCTGGGATATTATTGGCTGAGACACATGAAAAGTCAACTTTTGAGCTGAGCATGGTGGCACACACCTATAATCACACTCCTCAGGAAGCTGAGGCAGGAGGATTGCCGCAAGTTCAATGTCAGCCTGGGCTACCTTGTGAGCTCAAGACCAACCTGAACTATGTAATGAAACTGTCTCAAAAGAGAGAAAAAGAGAGAGAAAAGAAAAGAAAGAAAACAAAAGAGAAAAGGAAATTTAACTTTCCCAGGATGGTGATGGAGGCCCTGAAGTCCCTGAGGACTGTGGGAGACCCACGGGGTGGATGTAATGGAAGGATCTAGTTGGAAAGAGGGGAAAAAGGATTCAGCGAGGAGTCTGCAGCAGCAGGATGGAGAGACAATCATAAAGCGATGGGGTCTCAGGACGAAAGAGGGCACCCAGGGCAGCCTCAGGGAGGGTTTGGGGAGGCCGCAGGGGAAGATGGAGAGGCAGGGGCTTCACAGCAGCGCTGGCCATGGGCCTCAGCTCCGGCTTCACTCTGGCCCGAGAGCAGGACGACTCCGGTGAGATCACAGGGCGTCAACCATCCTCAAGGCTCTGGCTGGCTGGCCCAGAGGCGTAAAAATGCGCGTTTCCTGCCAAGACATCCAGAGGACAGATAAGGTTTGCTGTTGGCAGCAGACTTGATGATCCAAGACCCTGGCCGAAGAGTCCAAGTCGGACTGTGATGAAAACAGGCGGGCAGGGCTGTGGGTCACCGAGGCTGGGAAGCTGTGGCCTGCAGGCCTCGGGACGGCGACCCTGAGCAAGGAAGTCGCCTGCCCAGACTGCAGGGCCCAAAGCCTCGGCCAGTCTCTCCAGGGTCAGTCACATGAGCCTGGAACTCTCGCAGTCTAGACTCTCTCAAACTGTAAAAAACAGTCGACTTTATTATTATTCTTACCTGTGATAAAAAGAAAATGTAAGTAACAAAATTTTTTTTTCATATTTCCGAAGCAAAAAGGCCTTCCACTCCTGTCCCAAGTAAGACCCAACCCTTAACACACTCAGTAACTCAGCCCCAGTTGCTGTGTGCTCTTGTTCCTGGTCCTGATTCTCCCGTCAAATGGGACCAAGCAGAGGACAGGGGACAGAACAAAACAATGGGCTCCTTCAGACACTTGCAGGTCTTTATTAAGCCCCACCTCATTAGTTGGGTCTCTTGATTTCAAGTGACATGCGGGAAATTTATTGGTTCATACAAAAGGAAAAAGAAAGAAAAGATGATAGGAAGCCAGGAAGAGAGGGAATGAGGAAAGAAGGAAGGAAGGAGGGGGAAAGGGGAGGGAGGAAGGAAAGGGGAAGAAAGGAAACAAAGAGGAAGGAGGGAAGGAAGCAAACAAGGAAGGGGAGTGGGTCAGGTCAATCCAACGCTTAAACGATGCTGGCAGGAATCCCTGCTCCCACACCCGTCTGCTTTCCCACTATAACCTTCTCTCAGGCCGGGTTTCCCAAACGGTGACTCTCATGGGCTCTAGTCTCACTTCCTGCTAAGCTACCAGCAACCACAAAAAGCTAACTCTTTTCCTGCTGCAGTGTTCTGAGGATAGTTCGCAATGGGTATGCTTGGGTCACATGACCATCCTCGAACCAATCATGATCAAGAGGATGCATTGTTCTCATTGGTCAGGCCAGCTCACAGGCCCGCCCACGGGAGGGGGGAGGTGGTGGTGGCCCCCTTCAAGGCACATGGATACAAGAGCGAGCGGCTCCTCAAATAGAAATTGTGCCATTAAACTGGGTATAGTGGTGCACGCCTATAATCTTAGCATTCTGGGCGGCTAAAGCAGCAGGATTGCAAGTTCAAGCCCAGCCTGGGCAATTTAGCAATTTAGGAAAAAGAAAAAATAAAAAAGACTGGGGATGTAGCTCAGTGCAAAGGTCCTGGGCTCAATCTCTAGTACCAAAAGAAGAAAGAAAGTGAGCGATAAAGAAAAAGCAAGAAAGAAGAAAGATTGCACAGTTACCAGGTGGGCGCAGCCCCAGGCTCCTGCCAGCAGCAGGTAGCTGTGGAGCAGGGCCCAGCTCTTAAAGGGCCCTGCACGTGTACTGATATGCCGCTGTTTTAAAGTTCTTAACATTTCTTAATATTTGATAATTAATCTACTAATTCTTAAGAATTTAACATTCTGGGGGTTAGGGATTTAGCACAAGTGGTAGAGTGCTTGCCTAGCAAGCACAAGGCCCTGAGCTGGATCCCCACCACCCACCCCCAAAAAGAATTTAACGTTCTCAATAATTTGGAACTAGTGACTCTCCATTTTCATTTTTCACTGGCAGCTGGTCCTGCTGCTGCCCTACTGTGTGCATGGGGACTTCAGGAAACCCAGGAAACATCGTCCCCTGGGGAGAGAGACACACACATTCCAGGACAAGCAAGTAGGCTGTGCTGGCCGGGACCTGTAAGGAAGCAGGGAGGAGGAGTCACCCACTTGGTCATTTAAAACTTCACATTCGATCCCCAGCACCAAAAAAAAAAAAAAAAAAAAAAAATCGGGCCGGGGATTTAGCTCAGTGATTAGAGTGCTTGTCTTGCAAGCACAAGGCCCTGAGATCGATCCCCAGCACCCCCTCAAAAAAAAAAAAAACAACTTCACAGCACACAGCTGTGGACCCACCACGGACAGGGTGCGGGAGAGAGGTCAGGGTGGCTGGGGAGCACACACAGGCTCAGCACAGCAGGGTAAAGGTGGGGGCGGTGGGAGGACAAGGCGCCACCAGCCAGCCCGGAGGCAGGTACTGTGCGGTTGTCCCAAGGGTGGGCCCATGACTGGTCAGCAGAAGCCATCGTCGTGGAACCTGCTAAACTTCTTGGCTGGCAGCTGATAGGGAGACTCGCGCAATAGCGGACAAATCTGGAACTTGCTTCCGAACCGACGCTGGCACCTGAGCCATCCTAGGGACTGCAAGACACTCGTCAGAGCTGTCCCCTACAGCCCGGGACCCAGCTGGTGTGTGTCCTCAGGACTGAATTACCTCTACAATCCAGGGCTGATCTAAATGTCAAGATTTTTACGTTAGGTCGGCAGGTGAAATATTCTTTGCCACTTAGAAGACTACAGTGACCTCAAATCACTCACTCAGTGGGGAGACAACATCAAATTAGTAGGGAAATTTTACCCTCCAATGCCTGGACTTTGCGTTTACATGAACCATTTTTATGCTGTTTTTACAATAAAATCATTCATCTTCATACACTCTTTTGAGATTTGGGGCACCACTAGGCTCCTATTGGGAGCATGATTCTCCCCTAGCACCACTACACGTTTTCATTTCTTTCTAGTATCTTCATGGCCTTAGGCTTTTTGTAAACTCAACCGGTATAAGTATACTCAAGTATAATCACTAGTTTCCCTCTGATGATCAAAAAGTAGAACTAAACTAGGGTCACTGCCCTCAAGAAATTTAAATTCTGTTGTGAAAAACAAGATCCAACATACATGAAAAACACAGTGACCAGAAGAATACAGTGTGTATAGGAAACTGTTTTGACGCAGAGCAGCCCCGGGAGGATGTGGGAGACGCCCTTCCTCCCACACAGTTCTTTGAATACAGTAGGCTAAGAAATTTCTAGGCTAAGAAATTTCTTCGCTAAGACTTGAATCCAGACCACTGCTGGATTCCGTTGCCCCAGCACATCTGTTGGGGAAGGGTACACTGTGTGAAGCTGGTAGGGAGGAGACTTCAGCTGCCAAGGGACAATTGGCAAGTTTGATCAGGATCGTCTATGGGCCAATGTGAGGCCTCCTTACCTTTATGTAAAGGCTTCAGGTATCTGTAGCAAATAACAAACTACCAGAGAATTTAGATGATGATCACTGACATAAAACAACAATCAGTTAGTTATTTGTGTAACTCATGGGGCTTGGTTGACTGGGATCTTCCAGTGGGTTCTTGCTCAGAGTTTCTGGTCTCTAATTTCCATGGTGATGGCAGGTGTGGCTCCAGCTAGAGTCATCTCGAAAGTGTCTTTGCTGTTGTGCTGACTGTTGGTTTGAACTTCAGCTGGGCTTCGAGCCAGGACACACCTCTCCATTGGCCCAGCTCCCTCGCCTTGCGGTGTCTGGGTTCTGAGAAGGAGCAGGGTGTGGCCAGTGCCAGTTTCCGCAGGCTGGAGCCAGATGCTGGTGTGGGCCTCTTACCTAAATCCCGCTGTCACCCATTTCAGAGACCAGACTTCAGGAGACGGACGTGGAGTGCCACCTCTGGATGGGAGGTGTTTCACAGAATTGGGGGACCACTCTTTTTTGGGGGGTGCTGGGGATCGAACTCAGGGCCTCAGGCTTGCTAGCCAAGCACTCTAACCACTGAGCTAAATCCCCAGCCCTGGGGTACCACTTTTAAACACTGAAAACACTGCATTTGGAGGGTGTAATGCATTGCATGAATTTTCTCATTTAATTCTCACTGTGGTTACTGGGACCATTTTAAAAATAAGGAACCAGTCTCAGAGGAAACTAAAACTCAGTGAGAGCAAGTGAGGTTGCTCGAGACAACACAGCACTCCCACTCCGAAGCCTGTGTGCGCAGCTGCTACTCACCATGGGGCTCTAATCACCTAAGGATCCAGCGACTCTGAGCTCTCACACAAACCTGGACCGTGTCCACTCACAGAGCACAGGCGCTTGGGTCGTCCTTCCCACTTCTCTGAGGTTTCACCTTCCATGGTTTTACGCATAATGAGGTCAACCACAGGCCAAAAAATGTTAAATAGAAAATTCTAGAAATGAACAATTGGTAGGTTTTAAATTGCGTGCCACCATTCTGAGGAGCAGGATGAAATCTTGAGCCAGTCCCGCCCCACTCTGGCTGGGACATGAATGGTCCCTGTGCACAGTGGGTCCGTGCTGTGTACGCTACCCGCCTGTTAGTCACTTAGGGGCCGTCTTCATTACCGACCGCTCTAACAGTATCAGTATATTGTTATAATTGTTCTAGTTTACTAATATTTTTCATCTCTTCATGTGCCCAATTTATAAATTGAACTTTATCATAGATACACGTGTATAGGAAGAAGAGTATATGTAGGGTTTGGTATTGGGCTCGGTTTCAGGAATCCATAAGGGTTTTGGGACATATACCCTGCAGATATGGGGGCGCAGCTGTATATTTAAATGCTAAATTGCATGTTCACTAAAAAAGAACTTGGAGATGGGGAAGAAATGGTGTGGGCTGGCTGTCCCGGGAAGCCTCCACAGGTATTTTCTTTGGCTGAGCCCAGTGGGCAGGTAGGATCTGAGTTACAGAGAGGAATGGAGAAAGAAAGGCAAAGGTTTTCTTGTAGGCTCTCGCCAGAGTCTTGGGCCAATGTCAGACTTGGATTATCGTTTGCTGTAGAGAAGCCCCTCTTGCTAAAGCAGCGTGCCAGAACTTCGCTTTAAAAATAATCCTTCCTTCCTTCCATGTCTTCATTTTGAAGGCATGTGGTTTGCTGAAAGGACAGCAAATTAAATACTGCACACAAAACTTCTTGGTGGTTTGTGTTTACGTGTGGTCTGCTCACGGAACACAGAAGAACCTTCCTCTGCAGGAAGCCTGGGGAGCCTGTTCCTGCCACATGAGCAGGGATCTGGCAGGAAAAAGTGCAGTTTCAACTTAATTTTGGCAGGACCACATGTTCAGAAGGTCAGAACAAAAACTGGCAATGCTACTTTTTGTTAAAAGTCCAAGTGATGAGGCAGCAGAGCCTCTTTGATCTTGTAGGTTAGGGCAATGGAGGCTTCAGGCTCTCAAGTTTATTTTGTGGCCAGGCTGCTAGGGTGCTGAATAAAGACTGATAGTTAGGGTGCAATTCTCGGCCCTGCTCTGCGGCAGAGCCAAGGTCGATGTCACCTAGCTCTCTGTGGTGTGGTCTTCCGAAAGCATCCAAATTAGGGCCCCCCAGAAAAGAGTTCTAAGGCCTAGCACCTCTCAGAGAAGATTCTGAGTACTACTGTGGTGAAAGACACTTCCTTTGGTAAAGCCAGAGCTCTGTCAGGGGAGCTGAGCCTTGAGTTATGTGGAGGGCTGGAAAGTTACTCCTAGTGAAGATCAAATAGATATTTGACTCGTAGTTTTGTGTGTGGTGTGACAGAACTATTTCACTTGCGGTGTTTTCACAAACCACATTTAACCTCATGGATGGTGGGATTTGAACTCTGATGAGCAAGCTATGTGTGGTGGCGCATACTTGTAATCCCAGCTCAGGAGGCTGAGGCAGGAGATCACCACGAGTTCAAGGCCATTCTATGCTACATAGTGAGTTCAAGGCCAGCCTGAGCTACACATTGAGACCCTATCTCAACGAAAAAAAAAAAAAAAAAACCGAACCCTGAGGAGTATTTGAAAACCTGTGCTACCTTTATACACATAGTGCTCACCACTCAGAACAAGGCCAGGGTTCAAGTTCAAAGAAAACCTACCATCTCCAGCAGGCTACTGAAAAACATATTTTTAACATATTTTTTTTAACTGAAAAAAAAAATAATGCTTCTTGTATAAAAAGAATAAAACTGCAGAAAAGGTACAATTAAAAAAAAGCCACCCATTATCCTATTACCAGAAATAATCATTCTTTTTACGTATATTCCCAGACCTTTACTCTGCATACATTTACATGCATAAATAGTTATGGGCTCAAACCTTCCATGTCTTTTTTTTTTGGTGCTGGGGTTCAAACTCAGGACCTTGTGCTTGTGAGGCAGGCACTCTAACCTCTGAGCTAAGTCCCCAGCCTTAGCAAGTTTTAAGCAGTCAAGTTTTTCCAGTTTGTATTTCTACAAGCTTCCACCCTGCAGAAGAAGGCATTATATGCAGGTGTCTGCAAGAGGGGCCACCCTTGTGGGGCCTTTGTCCCAAGCCCCACCCGCAGCCTAGTCTCTGAACGCAGGGTCCCTCGGAGGCCCCAGGAGCAGGTTAGATCGCCGCCTTTTCTGAGCCATCTCAGGTGTGTTCAAGCTGATACTACATTTTCACAGGGAAAAAAAATTCAGGGAACAGATCTGGGAGGCAAAGATAACAGCCTGCTGCTGACTCGGTGCACTGACTTTAACCACATCATCCACTGCAGGTCCTTAGTCCTCAGTCGTCCACCAGAATGATCCTTCTCCAGGGAACAGTAGAGTCATAGCCTCGCGTCTGAGCTGTGGCTTCCTCCTTGTCCTGAAAAGTAGTTACTAGAAGATAATGTTTTCAAAAGGCTTCGTCTCCACCTTTTCCCCGGGACAGCCGGCCGTTGCCTGAGGATTCACAAGGAGGCCTGGCTCCTTGGCACGGCACATTCCAGTGAGGACGGAAGTGGCTTCCGATGTCTCTTTGCCCAGGGCCTCCTGGGAACTGAGGGTCTGGCATGAGCACTGTGGGGAACTGCAAGCCAGGTGAGTCACGGATTTCCCAGCCTCTGTGCCCAGCACCAGCATTCCTAAAAGCTGATGAGAGTTCTCGTGTTTCCTCCGGAGCCAACCAACACCTTGCCTTCCAAGTCCCATCCTCCACTCCCTCCCCGAGAGGCAGCCATGGGCTCTGGGCCTCCTGAGTGACTCACACCAACTGTGAAAAGCTTGTGACCTAGAAAAGGAAGCAGGAAATGGCTTAGAGATGTAAAGAGCGCGGCGCAGGCCATGGAGGGTGCGGTAGAATTGCCTCAGACAAGCTGATGTGTCACCATGATGCCCTCCGGTCTCGGTGGGACCCATCTCGGGGGTTTCTCCCTGGAGGTGGGTACAGGAGGAGCAGAGGAGTCGCTGCTGCTGTTATGGACAGGCAAGCTAGGCAGAAGACAGCAGGCAGCTGGAGAAGCACAGCCCCGAGCTATCAGGATGACCAGGCCTTGGTCGGACATATCAGCAGGAGCCTGAGGTCAGAGTTAACAAGAGCCAGACGGACAGTTGAGTCCAGGGAGGCAACAAGCGAGGTGATGGATGCCCACATGACAACTTCTGCTCTTGCCTATGTGGAAAATGTTTCTCCCTTTTCACTTTGTTCTTTTAATAAACCACTTGGATAGGACAGAGAGCAAGAGACCTGCCAACTCGGAATGATGCTTGCTACGTTCCTCTATTCCTCATAGGCCCATTTCTAGTCTAAGTAAGCGTGTTTTAATCCTTTGTAGGTTGACCTTAGTTTTGCTCAGAGCAGTTTTTGGTACAAAATCTCCTAAACGAAGAGTTCCTGAGGGAACCCAATTTTGGGTCCTCTCCTGACTACTGGGAGCTATTTCTCTTTTCTTAATCCTTCAATAACTACTATGTCCATCTTCAGAATGCCCACAACAATGGAACATAATAAAATTCTTTCTCTTCAAATTTTTGTTCCTTGGCTTTTTCAGGCAGAAATTCCAAAAATTGCAATCTTAGGCAAAAATGGGTTAATAAACATTCCTCTTGTCTACCTCCTTTATCCTCGAATTCATTCTTTGAATTTGTGAGACATGAACTCAGATTACACTTGCTATACCTTGAGGCCACCTTGAGGGGCCTCTTTCCGGAGGGAGCCCTCTTTGGGATGACCTGCCGCTCTCCACCCCATCTTTGCAAGGGGACTCGGGTTCTTGGGATGAGTTTTGCCAGGCCTCATGATGGAAAGCGTCCAACACCTCTTCCAGCAGGAAGAACTGACCCTTGTACCTTCCAGGTGTTCTGGGCAAGTCTGAAGTTGTCACACCTAAGTCCAGAGGGGGCACCCTGGGGAAGCCATCCCTGCTCTTGGCATAGCCTGGGTGGTTCTGGCCCCTGGAAGGGGTGCCGATGCAGAGAGGGCTGACTTCCCTACAAACAGAAGCCTCCCTGGGGCTGCCTCATGCTCCCCTTCCTGGCTCTCCTGGGCCAGGGGAGGCTGAGCCGTCTCAGGAGCTCCTCTCAATGCCCTGACCAGCTTTCCAGACGCCAACCCTGCGGCTCCCTGCTGCTTCCTGTAGCTCCCTGCGCCTCCCTGTGCCTCCCTGTGCCTCCCTGTAGCTCCCTGCACCTTCTTGTGCCTCCCTGTGCCTCCCTGCAGCTCCCTGCGCCTCCCTGCGTCTCCCTGCGCCTCCCTGCGCCTTCTCAACAGTGATGAGGAAAGGAAGGTGCACTCGTGTTTGTATTTTTCTCCATGATACCCAGCACACCATGGGCCCAGGTATCCTGTGGCTGAATCCCAAGACTCCCAGCTGGGACGAGGCAGGGCTGGTCACGGAGGGAGGAGCCCGTTTGGAGGTTAGCCCCACCATCTAGTCTCTCAGAAGCGATCCTTGAGCCACCAGCAGCGGAGCTGTGGGGTGGGAGCTGTTACAAACGCTGGCTTTGGGGCCCCTCTGCAAATGTCCAGAACCTAAACTTCTAAGGGAAACCCTGGAGATCTGTGTGACCACCTTCCCAGGCCAGCACAATGAAGTTTAAAAACCTTTCTCCAAACTGGCATGGTGGTGCACATCTGTAATCCCAGCACTCTGGGAGGCTGAGGCAGGAGGATTGCAAGTTTAAACCCAGCCTGGGGAATTTAGCAAGACCCTGTCTCAAAATATAAAGTGAAAAAGAGCTGGGTTTGCAACTCAGTGCAAAGGCCCTGGGTCCAATCCCAATGCCAGCAAAAAAAACCCCAAAACAAACAAAAAACACCTTCCTCTCTGCCAATCCTGGTCTCATTCTTTAGTCTTCCTTTTCTTCCTTCCAAGAAAATAATTTGCTTCCTTTTAACTTTTTGTGACCTCCAAAAATGAAGTCTGAAGCAGAGGGACCCACTTCCGTGACAGACAGCATGTGCAGCTCAGCAGGCCAGCGAGGCTCGCCAACTCTAGCAGTACGGCGCTCGAAGGATGCAAACCTCTGACTACCAGGCCGCCTCTGTCCACTTTACACAGACTTGCTGCCTTTGCAAATGCCTACTCAGCTTTTCCGTCTCTATTTTCAGAGAGAGGGCTACATAGGATTTAACTCAGCATCTTCATGTGAGCTTCATCCCCAACCATTTTTGTTTGTCTGAGACAGAGTCTTGCTATGTGGTTCAGGGTGGCCTTGAACTCGCAGCAATCCTCCTGCCTCAGCCTGTCAAGTACTGGGATTACAGGCGTGTGCCACAATGCTCAGATCGTATTTTTGATTTTGAGACAAGGTCTTACTAAATTGCCCAGGCAGGACTGGAACTTGGAATCCTCCTGTCTCAGCTTCCCAAGTCCTTCACTCCTCTTTTCCACAAGTGAAGGGACCTGCTACTTTAGGAGGTTGTATTCCTGGAGTCTTTCAGCAGCAGGGTGGTGAAGGCCAAACTGCTTCATACTCGCTGAAGAAGCAGGAGTGGAATCCACTGGTGTTTCCAGAGAGAAAATGCCAACCCCATGAAGAGCTGAGGAGGGTGGCCCGGGAAGATGTGGAGGAGAGGGCCAAGCACCCTTCTCTCTGCTCACCTGTGGTCTTCAGGCCCCTGGGAAGCCTCGGGGTGTGTACCATGCCTGGCTGGTGAAGTGGCTTCCTCAACCGTCCAACCACTTGCCCACCCAACCACTCTACCAATCAACCACCCAACCAATCAATTATCCAGCCACCCACCCACCCACCCTGCTTTGTAGCACTGGCCAGTTCCCCTCATGTAAATCCTCTACCACGAAGCTTTCCATTTTCTGACGGTCTAACAAGTGGCTACCAAAATCTGAATCTTCAGTGACAGCCTCTCGCAAACCAGAAAGAAGAGACAAGCCTCCCCAGTCCTCTCAGCCCCGGCCCTCAAAATCCTCACCTCACTCTCAGGGTGCTCTCTCTTCCGGCCTCCCAGTCGGCAGTGGCCTGGGTGTCCTCAGATTTTTTTTTTTAATTTTTTATTTTTACCAAGAACATGTACTGGCACATTGTATACATAATGATCACAAACAACGTGGTTATTTTGTATCCTCAGATTTTTGTGACCAAAAATCATCACGTGAAGATGGCGGGAGGGACGGGATGCAGGGGTGGGGGGTCTGCTGCGTTGGAGGTGAGTCTTCCTCTCTCCGTTGCCTCCTGTCTCCGGGGCAGGGGAGGCGGGGGGTGCCCTGTGGAGCTGCTTGGGCGGCACTCCCATCCGAGGCCCTGTGGCTCTGCCCCACGCGTCCTGCTCCAGAGCCCTGTGAGCCACGGCCGGAGAGCAGACCATTCCAGCCCTAACCAGATGAGTTTTGCTGCGGTCTTTGCAGTTCTGGGGATTGAGCCCCGGGCCTTCACCCTGCCCTTTTTTATTTTGAGACAGTGTCTCACTAAGTCGCTAAATTGCCCAGGCTTGGTTCAGACTTGTGATCCTCCTGCTTCAGCCTCCCAGAGTGCTGGGATCACAGATGTGCGCCACCACACCCAGTTGGAATGAGTTTAAAGAGGCGGGTTTTCACGTCACGCAGACCCTGGGCCCTGCCTTTTGTCTTGTGCGATGCTAAAATGGACTCTTCCTTTAAAGGCTGAGCTACCCTCCCCTGGTTTCTAGGGAGTTTCATGAATGAGGGGCTGCGTGGGGCGGGGAGGAAGTGTTCACAAAGCTGAGCGGGACGAGCCTGCCCACACAGTGACAGCAAAGGTCGCACTGCTCTTCCTTCCCCTTCCGGGCCTAGGGACGCCGCCCGATGTCGGTGGGTGGGGTGGGGGGACCCACGCCCGATGTCAGGGAGGGGGGACCCACTTTCTCTAGGCGACAGCTCCAGCCCACACCCTGCCCAAATCGTGGCATGGGAGCAGCACGGGGGGATCTGGTTTACAGCCTTTGGCCCTGGTCTCGCCTGGGAACGTCAGTGACAGAAAGGAAAAGCCTCACTGCAAATGGCCTACAATCTGGGATCTTTCTGGTATTCTAGTCACACAAAGTCAGTCACCCGTCATCAAAGACCTATGCAGTGTCACACACTGGGAGGCAAAGCAGGGACCCTTCCCTCGTGTTGCTTAGAGTTCTGTTTTTGGAGGTGACGATCCTTCCACAAAGAATTTCAGGTGATTCAACAATGACCAGGTGCCAAAGGCTGTGAAGGAGAAGCCCGAGGTGCGATAGGAACATAAAGTAGGGAAGCCTGATGCAGACCACCACGGGAGCCATGGATGGTCCTGGAGGAGGGAGGTCGAGGCTGCCAGCTGAACATGGCTTGCAGGCAGTGGAATAGGAGGTTGGAAGGGAAAATTCTCCAATACACAAAAAATATGTGCTTTAGAAACATTCTCTGCCCAAGGATAAGTTTGAGGATTTAGAAAGTAACTGTTTTCCCTTTATACCAATAAATGTTGGGGATAAATGTTGGGGACCACTGTTGGCCCTCAACATTCTTTCTTTTCTTAATAACAAACCTCCAGGTTTTGCTGGGTATAAGGTACCCAGAAAAAAGATTACAGTCACCTTACTAAGTTCTGGCCAGTGAGATGTAGGAAGAATAATGTGTATGATCTTGGAGAAGCCTCTTCTCTGCTACCTAGGGACTGGATGTGATGGCTGGGGGCTGAGCAGCCATTAGAGAACATGAGGCTACCTGCTAAGGTTGGAGGAGCAGTTTATTAGATGCAGCCCATTTCCATGGTGACCATAGGGCCGCCATACCATTCCCCATCGCAGGCTTCTTTTATATAAGATTCTGGCCACAGAGTTACACAAGGTCCAGCAGGGCAGCCCTGCCCCTTCCCTGCTCTTCCCACCCTTCCCAGGGAGGTGTGAGGAGTTGTCTGCACCAACCAGGTGGAGCATGAGCATGGGTACAGGGGCACCTGAGGCCCCTCGCTGGGTTTTCAAGCTGTGCACCTCAGATGAGTCTGCATCCCAGCCTCTGACCAGTGGGGTCCCCAAGGCGAGACTCAGGGGCACAGTTTGTCACTTCCTTTTCTAATGAGGGTCACAGTCTTACAGATTAAGGCCACACCCTTATAATGTCCTTTAACCTAATCCCCCCCCGCCCCCGGGCCTTACCTCTAAATCCAGCTGTCACATTAGGGCTTGGGAGATCAACATATGAATCTGGGGAACACAATTCAGGTCATAACAGGGTGTGACAGGAATGAAGGGTAAGGGTGAAAAAATTTCTTTATTTACCATCTTGTCATCCCTGGGAGTTGGAACCATGGTGAGGGGCAGATTTGCTTCTTCACAAGCTGAATCTGAGCTGCTGTCGCTAGCGGTTTCCTGGGCGCACTGGGATGGGACTCGGGCCATAGATGGAGTGGGAGTCACCAGCAGGCTCTGGGAGTTGGGTCAGTGGATTTATGGAAAGTCTTGGTTTATAAAACAAACAAACGGGGCGTGAGACATGGAACACAGAAACTGGGTTTGAGGAGAGAGACCCAAGAGAGGCCCAGCAGTACAGGATGGGTAGAAGGGATAGATAGGAAGACAGAGCTTTAGCAGTGTGGCCCCAGGGGCAGCCACGGGCATCAGTGTGCCCAGCCAAGCCCTGTTCTCAGAAGTGCAGGGCCTGGGAGAGTGGCCAGGCCAGGTTAAGGTCTCCCTCGGGTTGTGGCCCAGACGAGGCCCCTTCAGCTGACCTTGGGTCATGAATGTGGTGGACCAGGCACAATGCAATGCAACCAGAGATTATTTTTCGGTGTTCAAACCTCATTCACATATATCTTCTCATTAAAGTCTCACCCAAAAAACCCACAAGGTGTGTGTTCTTGCCATCACAGAGCAGACAAAATGAAGGCTAGGAGAAGCTAGGAGCTTTCTTGAGGAGAACAGATGGTAAGAGTGGAGGCAAGGCTCCTGTCGGCTCACACCCAGCCTCTGGAGCACCCCACCTTCCCTCTCGGGGGTCCCCTCTTTGGCCACTCTGCAGGGTTTGGCTCCAGCGCAGTTCAAGGCAGGAGCAGGGAACCATGGGGAGTGATCATTTCCAACTCTGAGGGTCGCTTTCTGCCCTGTGAGTTTGCGAACCGTTGAGCCTCTGCCCCTAGAAGCTTTCTAGAAGCAAGACTGGAGCTCAGTTTAATTAAGAGGAAAGTATGGTTTTGCACCAAGGAAGATTTGCATCTGTCTTGAGGAAGCTCCTAAAGCGCATACAATATTTGCCTTCCTCTGCTGGGAGAGATCACCAGGAACTGGCCACTCCCTGGCGTTTCTATGGAATGTCTCTCTTTTTCTGGAATGTTCTTCCCAGATCCCTCAGAAGACATCCGGAAGTTCCTATGGTGCATTCTCACGGTAGTGAGAGTGTGTGCATAATTGTGTTTAATGCTCCCTCGGAGCAGTTGCTGCTATATGAGAAGCACAATTGCACCCATTGTTCCTGTTGGCGGAACCTGACTTCTGGCTCCAGCTTCTTCGTTTTCTTCTACATCTTGGTCTCCTTTAGGAAACTGAACAAAACAGCTGGAGAGATGAGGTGGTTGGCTCCCACTCAATAGGACCCGCAAGTGCCTCCTGCCCTCCCCCGGCTGTGCCACAGAACTTGGCATTGTCCTGTTGGGTAAGACACCATGGTGCTGCGGAGTCGCACCAACCAGCCCTCACGGCCCGTGTCTGATGGTCAGTCCCAGCTCTCCGGCCCGCCTCCTCCCAGTGTGTTCAAGAAATCTCCCTCGAAAGGTAGTTAACAGCCGTGTTCTTGTTGGATCTTTAAAATAAGAAGCTAGAAAGTTTCCCAGAGGGTCTCAATCTATACTTCAAGGACAAGGGAAAAAATGGCATTAACCTAGTTTCACTTATTTTAGGAAACAAAGGGCAGGCACCAGAAAGCCCAGATAACATCCTCACTCTAGGTTTTCTGGAGAGAAAATCAGAGAGCTTTCGGAGTGGGGCATGGGCCTGAGTAGGGCAGAGGGCATCACTTAAGGGCCCTGCAGTTCTGGACCCTCCATTGAGTGGGGCTGTCAGAAAAGCCCATGTGACCATATTCTGTTGAATGGACATATCTGTAGGATGCTTTTTGCTGAGGTGGTTTTCAAGGAGCTTCCTGTCTGAAAGGTATTTGTGTGGTCAACAGGGGGTTGAACGGGGGCGGGAGGACACACTGAGTACAGCCTCCGGGAAGCATCACACGAGAATGCTAACTGGGAAGCCGGAGTCGTGGGAAGCCACTGTACTCCTTTCCGCTCCAGAATAGCCACCAATGGGGAGCTCCATTCTAAAGCCTTATGAGGTTTATACATTATGCATTTTATTTGGTTAACATTTGCACTAGCCACATGCTCACAACTTCTATAAAGGGAGCTGGTATATTTTAGCAGCCCACCAACTGGAATTCTCTCCCTCAGGCCCAGAAAGATCACTTAGTCCTGTGCCAATGCAGTGTTCTCCCCAGGGGAGCGTCTTCAGGCTTGTTGGCTGTAGTTCGCCCCTTCCTGTGGGGCAGGACAAGGCCTCGCTGGCTGGCTACAGTGGAAGCAAAGATTTGCCTTCGTTTTCTTTTTCTAGAAAGAATTAAAAGCTAAGGAAAAAACCCAGTGTTTTTCCCTATTGCTATATAACCAGTTATGCTTAAACTTCGAAGCTCAAAGGAACGTTTATTACCTCACAGTGTGGATTAGAAATCTGGGAGCGGCTTAGCTGGTGGCTCTGACTCATGGTCTTACATAAGGTTGCAGTTACAAGGTGTGATTAAAAAAAAAAAAACTGAGGCGAATGTTTAAATTTAAAAAAAAATTATTACAGTGAATGACACATTGCCATTAATCCCCCTCAAAATAATTCCCCTTATTTTGAACACTTATCCCATTTTTTTGCGTCTTTCTGAAGCAGTTCTGCAAATCCTCTTTCATGATTGTCTTTAGTTGTGCTGTCCTGGCTGCCTCAATGTCCTGAATTGATTCAAAATGTCTCCCTTTCATGGTCATTTTGACTTTGGGGAAGAGTCAGAAGTCACACAGTGCCAGATCCAGTTAAGAAGGTGGATGAGACCACACCATGGTGTTTCTGTTGGCCGGAGCTTGGCAACAGTGTTCACTGTGTTTTTTGTTACACTTCATAAAGACACTCACAAAAGAGGACTTCCAAAACTGCTTGGAAAGTGGCAAGACCAAAGGGATAAATGTGTTCAAAGTGGAGGAGGAGGATTTTGAGAGGGATTCATGGCAATGTGTCTTACTGTAATAAAATATTTAAATTTAAACATTCACCATGTATTTTGATCACATTGCATACATTGACTGGGGCTGCCACTATTTGAAGGCTCAACAGGGGAACGGTCCACTAGCAAACTTGGCCACATGGTGGCTTTAGGACCTTAGATCCTCCTGGCTGTTGTCCTCATAGTCTGAGCCTCTTATAACCAGCCTGAGTGTCCTCAGGACGTGGCAGCAGGGTTTCCCTAGAGGGAGCCAAGAAGAGAGAAAGACAGAAAACCTAAAACAGAAGTCATACATAGCCTTAATCTCAGGAGCTTTATTCTACCACTTCCACAATACAGACCAAAAGGGGGACTATGGAAGAGTGTGACTAACAGGAGGCAGGGGTTTGAGGGGCATCCCAGAGGCTGACTACCATGAACCATTTCCCGAAGGACAGAGGGAGAGAGGGTTAAGCATCAGAATGTGATGATAGCGAACAGCTCTTTCATTAACTAGATGAGTGTCCTGGAGTCGGCACCTCTGGGCCTCATCTTGGAACGGCCTATAGACTCAGACATTGAGACCACGTTGCCTGTGAGGCCCCTAAAATCTGCAGTGTGGATAATTAGATGTTGGTGAGAAGAGGAGAGAAGAAAGGGAAGAAGAGGGAGGGAAGGGAACTTGGGCCTCATCAAGGAGCCCAAGGCCCGAGCACTGACCCTGGAGCCTACTCCAGGGCCCAAACACGGTGTTCCACAACCCAGGGCCAGGCAGGGTTCCAAGACCCACCATTTAATGAACAAGAAAATGGAAATAGGGGGCTTGTCCCATTTCCCCAAGATTTTCAGACTTATTTCCGCATGAAAGCAAAGCAGAGACGACTGAAGCCGCTTTGAACCTGGGGTCAGTCGGGGCTCCCCGTTTATAGAGCCGGTGCCATTGTGTGTAAATCTGTGGGGTGCCAAATTGTGTGAAAGTTTTCAGAGTGCAGCCCTGCAGCCCCACACCTGCCTCTGGGGGCATTCTTGAGTTTGCCATTGTGTCTTATTTCACATCTTATCCAGCGCTTCCAGAACCTTCTACCCATGAGTGACCAGGACCTGCTGGACCTCCTGGATCATTATTCAGTGGACTCAGGGGAACTCCTGTGTCACAATGCCCTTGGAACATTTTTGATGGGATTGTGTTTTTGCCTGTTTTCTGTTGCTATAACAGAATACCACAGAAAAGAAATTTATTTCTCTCAGTTCTGGGGCCAGCGTCTGGCAAGCGCCTCTGTGCTTCGTCATAACAAAGTGGAAGGGCAAGTGTGTGATCTCAAATGTCTCCTCTCTTTCTCCTCCTTCTCCTCTTCCTTCCACTAATCCTGTTATGGGGTCCCCATCTCATCTAACCCAAATTACCTCGATAGGCCCCACCTCCAAATATCATCAACCTATGAATTTAGGGTTTAAGTCTTCCACACTCGAACTTCCAGGGGCCATATTGGAACCAGAGCAGGCTGGTTGTGCCTGTGGAAGCTCCCTGCAGAAAGAGCAAGCCCAGGCTCCCCTGGATCAACCAGCTTGCCTTTCTTTGGGTTCAGCACAGAGAAAAACCAGCTGTGGTTCAGAGATGTACGGACTTCTGCAATTTTTGAGGTGAATAACTTTATTCAGGGTTAACTGTTGCTCATTCCCTGGAAGCTGTGAGGTCTTATGATTGCCCGTGTAATTTTCTGGCGGAGTTGGCGATGCCTGAATCATCCCAGAAATCATCCCGGGTGTTTATTCCCAAATGCTGAGATTTGGGTCTCGAATTTCGAGCTGCTCCTTCAGCTGGGGTTCTTATTATAAAACAATAACCGTCAACTGTTTCAGGAAGCCCCCAGCCCTGAGGGGCCAGGGTCCAAGATCAGCCTCCAGCAGATCTCGGGAGACAATGCCAAACCCTCCGTCAGATACCCTTCTGGGGAAAATTAAAGAAGCCCACTTGGAGAGGAAGAGGATTCTCTACAAGCCAGCTGAGATCACTGGCCCCATTCTACTACACTAAGAACATCTAGCGCTCAGGCACAGGTCGGGCAGCCTGAAGCCATTTGAACACATGTGGTAGAAAAGAAAAGTCGTGTTTTCATATTGTGAGTCTTCTGGCTGTGCCAGCTGGACTAAGCTACAGTAGTGACCCCAATGCAGATGCATTTTTCCAACCCTGAATTATTCAGGATGCTGAGCTCTCCGGGACTAGACTTCTCATCTGTCCAAACTCCACCCAGGATGTAACACTCACCTGCCCTTTCTTCCTTTCTCATTTCTTCCCTTGCCTGCTTTGGTCTCAAAAGGGTATTACATAATTCCAGATTTGGGAGTTCAGGACATTCTTACAACAGGAATACAGGAGATAAATGGGACCTTAGAAGATATCTAGTTCACCCTCCTGCCCAATTCAGAAATCTTCAAAGCCTTGTCCTCTGTGTTCCAATTTAATTTTAGAATAGGAAGAATACTACGGTACAGAGCAATTCATCCTGTTCGGATGAATCTATTGCTGTAGACCCTATTTTCATATTGACTTTCCTATACTGAAATCTGCCTCTCTGCGATTTACACTGACTCTTATTTTGCCTTCTGGGGCAACCTAGAACACAGCTACTCCTTCTCTAAAGCAGTCTTTGGAGAAAATTGCTATGAGGAAAATCAATCCTGTAGCCAAAGCATGCAATTTTGATTTTGGCTGAGTCCAAACCCTCCACTATTGGTCATGTGTGATTTAGAGAAAGCCCCATGAGGTGCTGGGTCACACTGGACACACAGTGCTGAGTGTGTCTCCTCCCACCGAGGCATCCAGCGATCTCACATCAGTCACTTGAAATTAGCATCATAGGAGTATTGACACCAGGGAAATTGGAAAATACTAAAAATTAGGAGTTTTTGGTTTTTGTTTTTGTTTTGGTGCGGGAGATTGAACTTAGGGCCTTGTGCTTGCTAGGCAAGTGCTCTACCACTTGAGCTAAATCCCCAACCCCGGTTTTTGTTTTGTGTGCAACACACCATTAACCATATCTCAATTTGGCTATAAGGATCAAATAAGTTAGTACATGTAAATGTCCTTTGTAAAATGTAAAACTATTGAAATAATCAGTAGTAGTTGTTTTGATAAATTGTTGCCAATTAGTCCCCAAGCAGTCACACTTCTGAATTCACACTTGTGTGTGGTCACTTTGCACACTGTGCTTGGGCTGCTTGTATGACTTGCTTAGTCCTGTAGAAAGTGACCGACATGGCGGGCCCAGGCACGAACAGTCCCGTAGCAGCCACGTTCACTTTCCTGTTTCCCTGAGAAGCCATAATGCCTGGGCCACCCTCCTTGTGGGTGTGAGGCCATGTGGAGGAGGAGGAGGCTGAGGGAACAGAGGAGAGGGTCAGCCAGCCCCCAGGTGTTTCCGCCATCCCAACTGAGGCGTCAGACATGTGAGGGAAGCCACTAGGGCCCCTCCAGCCACAGTGGCCAGGCCAGCTGGCTCCAAATGCTTGTGTGATGTAGCTCACAGCAACCCCCCCAGGCCAGAGAGAAGCTCCCCAGCCCAGACTGCAGAATCGTGGGCAAATTAATGGTTGCTGTTGGTTTAAGACAGTAAATTTTAGGTGTGGTTTTGACACAATGACAGTTGACTATTAGAGCTGTTATCAGACCGCTCCAAGTCTCCTCTTGTCCAAGTCAAACTTTCCCAGACCATGTCTTTCCCTGGATGGCCTCCATTCACCAGCCCTGAGCTGGACATGGCGCAGGACCCAACGCTCAGACCGCACCGAGTTTATGTAGGTTCTGGATGCTCTCGGGTCGCTGCCATCACGGGTGAGCCAGAGATTCTGGCACTCAGACGTCTCCTGTGAGCTCATCCCAAGCCTTCGCAGCCAGCGCCAGCCCCCAGGCTGTGAAACCAAGTGCTCCTCTCATCCTGTCATCTCTTCAAAAATCTAACTGCAAGGTTCGTAGTCATCATCATTATCTTCTAGCTTTCACTTATTCTAGTGTTTTCAAATCTGGGTTCCAATTTGAACATTTTGCAACTACGGTAACATTTCTGCTGCAGTTTGAACATGTGCCTCAAAGTCCTTGCGTCGGACTCTTGAATCCCCAGTGCAACAGGACTGAGCAGCGGGATGCTTAAGAAGTGCTTAGGTCAGGAGGGCTCTATCTCCATGAATGGATTAATGTCATTATAACAGGAGGGAGTTCATTATCACAAGTGGGTTCGTTAGAAAAGCAAGTTTGATAATCCCCATCCCAGGTGATGCCCTCCACCAGGTTACAACATAGTGCAAAACCCTCCCCAGAGAACAGCACCATGTTCCTGGACTTCCCGGCCTCCAGAACCGCGGGCCAAATACAGTTCTGCTCTTTATAAATCACCCAATGTGTGCCACTCTATCATAGCAGCATAAAACAGACTAAGAGAATTTCCTTACATGCACACATTTACTCCCACACTCCAACACATCTTTCTAGACTCTTGCACATCCAACTTCACACAAACACACATGCACATAACAAAAGACAGAAGCTCATTCCACTTTCCACAGCGGCTATGATGTCTTTCTGAAATTTATGACCCTTTGTGGTCAGCCTTTGCCTTCTCTCTCAGTCTTTCTTTTTTTTTTTTTTTTTTTTTTTTTTTTTTTTTTTTTTTTTTTTTTTTTTTTTTTTTTTTTTTTTTTTTTTTTTTGGTGCTGGGAATCGAATTCTGGGACTTGTGCTTGTGAGGCAAGCACTCTAACCACTGCACTAAATCCCCAGCCCTTCTTTCTCCATCTTAGCTCCTTATCTATCCCTGTTTGGGTACTAGAAACCACAGTTCTAATGATGTAACCATGTAAGGTTCATTTTTCTCAGCCTTCAGGAAGCCTGGAGGTAGGGAGCCCATGACTGAAATAGAGGTCTCATAATGTCATTAGTGATCAGGCTTCTATCTTTCCATTCTACTATCCTTTGCCTCATTCTTGTGATTTCAAGATGGTGCGTGTGTTAATTATGTACTCTGGGGCAGAGGCAAGGTGAGACAGGAAGGGGGCAAAAAAGACACATGCACTGAGTCTGTTCCTTTTCATTCAGAAAATAACAGATTTTCCAGCAGCCCTGCCAGGAGACTTCTGATTACACTAATTGGCCAGAAATAGGACACATGGTGACTCCAGGTGTTAGAGAATCTGAGGAGGTGAATGTTTGTAACTGGGCACATTACCACCCTGAAAATAATAACTAAGGTTAATCAGAAAGAAATGGAGAATGAACAATATAGTGGACTGAAATGGTCAACTTGAGCAGGAATGCCCAACTGAACTGAGCTGGTGTGCTTCTGGGAGTTGAAGATCCACCTGAGGATTGTTGCCGACACAACATAAAGAAGAACGGGAGTGGAAGATAGGGGCTGCCTGTTTCCCAGGAGAAGCTCTGTTGTGGCTGGTTCTCCCAAAGGGAACTCGACTGTTCTTGTCACAAAAGGAGCTTGGGGCCTTGCTGTCATCAAGGATGGCTGCTGTTTGCTTCAGGAGAGATCTGATCTTCATCTCTGCTGCGAGCATCTTATCCTGGTTCCAGTATAGATTTCTTCAGCCTATTAGTGCAGACACAGATGTACATGGGACATTGCTGTGGGCTCCCAGCATTCCATTGCAGTGGGATCCTTGATTGGATCTTTGTGTCTCCAGTGCATAGGTAGATACTCTGAAGTCTTCCTGTATTTGCCTTGTGTATGTGAATGTTGTAATTTGGACTTCTCCTGTATTCAATCTGCTCTCTTGCAAACCACTGACTCTAGAAAAGTAACTAATACAAATAATGAGTAAGAAACTAGTGGTATTCATCACATTCTCCTACACATACAAAAGTTGTTTGTTTATATGCCCAGACACCTGCCATGTTTATTGAAATTGGTCACAGAAAATGAAGAGATATGGTACACTGCAAAAAATTTCACAAATTATTCTCATTCTTGTATAAGCTACTCTTTTCCACATGACTTTGATATTCTATCAAAAGTTTACTTCCCTCCTTTGAATTTGAGCTGGAATAGTGTATTAATCAGCTTTACATCACTGTAACAAAATACCTGAAAAAAACAATTTAAATGTGGAAAGATTTCTTTGGGCTTCTAGTTTCAGAGGTCTCAGTCCATAGTCACTTGACTTCATCACTGTTGGTCTGTGGCAAGACAGAAGATCATGGCAGGGAGGGTGTGGTGGAGCAAAGCTTCTCACCTCACGGCAGCCAGGAGAGGTGTAGGGAGAGAGCCAGAGGAAGGGAAAAAGAGAAGGATAGAGAGAGAGACCTGAGAGAAAGCCTCACCTCCAACCAGGTCCCACTTCCTAAGGGCCCATTTAGCTATGACCTCATCAGCAGATTAATCTACTGATGAAGTTAGCGCCCTCATGATCCAGCCACCCCACACCTGAACATTGCTATGTTTGGATCAAGCTTTTAATACATGAATGTGTCTTTAGGGAACACCTTGTATTTAAACCATAACAATTGTGACTTGCTTTGTCCAGTAAAATGTGACAAAATTCACATTATGTGATTTCCTAGCGCACATGTCAAGAGGCCTTTCAGCTTCGTCTTGTCCTTCTAGACTCAGTGCTACATGTGAAGAATCCCAGAAGAGCCTCTTCGAGGATGAGAGACCACACAGAGACAGAAGCCCAGCCAACAGCCAATATCTACTACCGGACACAACTGAGGCCATCTTAGATGAACTGGCCCTTTCCAGCCTCTACACGACCACAGCTGCATGAGCGGTACCAGGAGAACCACCCTGCTCAGCTCAGCCCAAATGCCCAACCCACAGAATCAGGAGCAAATGAAACGCCTGTTGTTTTAGGACCCTGAGTTTTGGGATGGACAGTGAAATAGATCATGTATGTGTGGGGCGCAGCAAAGTAGGTGCTGTTGATGATGTTGCTGGAGCCTGGGTTGATTACATTTGGTTTCAAATTTTGTTCTAGGTGCTCTGGGTGGGAGACAACAGGAAGAGGCTAAACTCTCTGCTCGCTGCCCCCTCCCCCGCTCCATCCAGCTTGCCTTACCTATTTTATACATTTGGGCTCTACATAAGATTTTACTTTTTTTTTTAAAAGATTGAATAACCACACACTGGATCATCTCTAAATTCCAGTATTCTAGAATTGTACCAATTTTGGTTTCTCCTCATCATTCTTCCTATTCCACTTCTTTTGCATTTCATCTCATTCACTGCCATTACAGTCTGTCATGAGCACTTGTATTCCTGTAATCACTCACACCCCTGACCACCTACCCATCCATGTACTCAGCACCCAATCCTCTCTCCTCCCTGGGCAACCCTCCTTAACTGGTGGCAGGTCTTAGCTTTTATCCTGAAAAACACAAAGTTAGAAAAGGTGGCAGGGTCTTTGTAACTCTCAGAAGCACAGACTAGTTATGGTCCTAAATGAGACTGGAGGACTGGGAAAGATACTTGCCTAGTGAGAGCCATGGTGAAGGTCAAGTCTTACACGGCTGTCATTTTCTAGAACCTTCTGTGTGCCATGAGCCATGCTGATTGGCTACTTATCCCACCACATCCTGACAGCCCCAGGAGATTGGCCTTATCCTCTCACTTTACAAAAGAAGCTGAAGTCCAGAAGAAACTGTGGTCCAGCCTGTCCTTCTGGAGGCTCTAGCAGGTCTCAGATACCTGGAGGGAGAGGCAGGCTGGCAGCTGCCGCAGCCCTCGGCCAACCTGGGTGTCCTGAGGCTGTCAGGTGTCATTGCTGTCTGCCTGAGTTTCTTTCTCCTCCCCTGGTAGAATGGATATAGGCCGGGCTGCACCACAGCTCCTACCCCAAAGCTGCACCAAAGCCATCCACCATCTGCACCTCTCGTGCCTCCCAACAACCATGATGGGCCCAAGGCGTGGGCATGCAGGCCCTCCGTGTGGCTGGTGTGAGCCACACTCTGTGCAAGCCCAGGGCTGCTTCCCTAGAGTTGTGCTGTAGCAACCTCAGCAACTGCACAGAGGAACCACCAAGGGCTCTGGGGCCAGACTGCCTGGATTCAGACAAAACTCCATCCATTAATAGCTGTGTGGCCTCGGGAAAGCCACTTAACTTCTCTGGTCCTCAGGTTTCTTAATGTTCCATGAAGGTAGTAATGGCACCTAACTCATAGGTTTTTTAAAGTAGAGATTAAATAACTTAGTATTTGTAACCTGCTTAAGGAGGGATCAAGCCATATAAATATTAGATTTTAAAAAGAAAGTAAACTGCAGCAGTTTTGAGGTCTATGACCCAAGCGATGTCAGCATCCTTTCCTGGGACTGACTTCCGGAAGTAGAGAGAAAAAGTGCTTTTTCCAAGGCGTCTCTGCAAAGGAAAATGAGGCCAGTGTGCAAAGCCGGGCAGACAGCTGAAAGGAGCACGGAGGGGCCTGGTGGGCGGAGGTCGTTCTCCTGGTTCCTGCGGTCTTGCCTCCAGTCCTGGCACCACCCAGCTGTCCTTCCCAGCTGCAGAGCCGCTCAGCCCCTCTTGCTATGTTGTTTCAATTAGGTGGCATTTTTTTTTTCCCTGTCCCTTGCTACTGAACCCACCCTGGCTCGTCTGGGTGCCTTGAGCAGAGGTTGCAAATTCAGATATTCGTAGGGCTCAGGGAGGTCGAGCGTGGAAAGTCGCTTTTGATGGCAACAGGCTTACAGAGGAAGCCTTCTCTACTGCAGGAAAGTGGCCGCACGAGTGCACGGCCCGTAGTGCCTGGCTTCCGTGTGAGAGAACTGTGACACATGCTCCGCCCAGCGGTGCAGTCAGCTTGGCCGTGACAGTCCAGTTCAGTAACATTGTTCTGCCTTTGTTTCCATAAAAGAAGTCATAAATCCGTGACTCTGCCGCTGGTAACCGTTGGGTCTGAATTTCTACCGTATTGCGTGACATAGCTGCAGGCCACGCATGTCAGTTAGCGCCACTCAGTCCAGTTCCAGGGTGAAGCTGGAAGTCCACGTAAATCTGCTGCTGTTTCGCAGTGTGAAGGTTTATTAGGGCTCACAGTTTCAAAGGCTGCAGTCCATGGTCTTCTGGACCTATGGTTTAGGGCCTGTGACAGCACGGGACCTCATGGTGGGAGCCCATAGCAAAGAAATGCTGCTCACCTGATGGGAAGCAAAAGGAAGAGAGGAAGGAGCCAGAGTCCCAGTGTCCCTCCAAAGGCACAGCCCAGTGACTAGTCTTCCTTCCACGGGCTGTGCATCCTAAAGTTCCCACTCCTCCCAGGAGAGCCAGAGTCTGGAAGCCAAACCTCTAACCCGTGGGATTTTTGCGGGACACCCCAGAGCCAAACCATAGCGGAGTCTCATGCATACCAGAGTCCTAGACTTCCAGTTCTGGATTCGGCCTCTGACAGAGGATTTCTGGGTTCTTCCTGTCACACCTCTGCTAGGATGGCCCACTGCTGGTAGACTGGGCCCCTCCTCTGTGACCACAGCTCCCCTCCTTGGCTTCTTCCCCCTGGCCTTATCTATATTCCCTTTCCCGCCCCAGTGGGCACACCCATGTGTGCAGATGTGATTCTGATAGGTGACACCTACCAGCCAAAAGTGACCCCACCGTGATCCGATGCCCCATTCTGCTAGGGTTTCTATGGCTCCTGTGACGACAGCCTGGGCACTTTCGGCATGGTGGTTCAGGCAAGGTACAGAGAGGGAGGCTCTCTGGGGAGTCTCTGGGGGCAGGACCCGGCCTTCTGTCTCGCTGATTCTTCAGCCCTGCTCTACTGGAGCAGCGCTGCTGAGACAGGACGGGGTGAGGAGAACTCCGTCCCCAGCAGCACTGGCTTTCACCTGGGGCTGGGGGTTTGCTTTGTAGGCTCTTTTCCTGCCTCTTCTTTTGGAAATCGGGAGTCTCCTGTGCTGCTGGCCTTTTGTTGACTCAGAAGAAAAGAGCCAAGAGGAGATTCTGTGGGAAACACTCCCAGGGCTTTGAGGCATATGAACATGAAGAGACTCTGGGACTCGACTCAGAATGTGCTGAGCTGGGCGGTGAAGTGAAGTGACAGCAGCAGGTGTGCACAGGGGACAGCCGGACACAAGGGACCAGGCAGCAGCTGCGCTGAGGCAGGCACGATGCCACTGTGCTCCCCTGACCCCTCGTGTGGGTGCCTGCAAGAGACCACAAGACAGTTGCCTTCTCACTCATCACACCAAAGCGTCCCAGGAGTCCAAAGATTGCAAATGCTGAGGCCAGAAAAGAGAGTTTAAGGCTGCATCTGGGACCCTCTAAAAGGTTTTGCCCTCACTCAAAACCAGCAGGGACGCTGGTACCGGGCAGCAGGGACCAACCCCATCTGTGATTCTGGCGAGGTTCGCTTACCCTGTGCTACGGTCACTCTCCAAGCCACAGCCTGCTTTCTCCTTGAATGTCACCATCTCACGCCCTGACCACGGCCTTCTGCCCTGCTAACTCCTCCGTTTCCTGAGAAGACCCCAGTTCCCAGCCCTGGGCCCTTTGTTTCCGCCCATTAGCCTTCCATATCCTCTGAAACTGTTCCCAGTCGGGGTCATGAGAACCACACCCAGGTCTTGCCCTGCTCTTAATCTACCTGTGCTGCCATAACAAAATACTACATTCTGGATAGTTTATAGAGAACAGAAATTTACTTTCTCACAGATCTAGAGACTGAGAAGTCCCAGATCAAGTCGCCAGCAGCTTCAGCATCCGGTGAGGGCCTTTTCCTCATATCTCACTGTGTGTTACACGAGGTGGGGGTGGAGGTGGGGGGAACCACCACTGTACTGTCACAGGGTGGGGGGCAGTTCCCTTGCACCTCTTTTATAAGGTCAT
>PVJO010015781.1:0-44102 GCA_004026905.1 Hystrix cristata
TAGATGTGGATCCCCTCAGAGGGTCTGCTAGCTTCCCAGTGAAGGAGTTACTGTTCCATCCATTCATCTGAGCGGAGGGCAGGAGGTGGCGGCTGTTTATACTCTCGGTGTGAGGAAGTCAGAGAAGTAGCCGATCTCTAAAAGGAAAAAAATTCCTAATTTTAAGATCCATTTTACCTTCACCACCTCCAAAAGGCCTCCCCAACCCCCACCGCAGCTCAGACCCCCAGCCCCTTCCTAGCAAGCTGCATGGTCTTACGTTCTTTACAGCGGTTAGTACTATCTGAAATCATTTATTTCTTTATTTCTTTGTTCATTTGTTTATTATCTGTCTCTCTCCCCATTCTTACCTCCCAATGAGAATATCAGATCTGGCGGGGGCGGGGATTACGTATGGTTCACAGCTGTGAACATCATAGATGCTCAATATGTGCTTTTTAAAGTGAATACGTGAATGAATGAGTGAGCGAGTAAAACAGAGAGTTGGCCTTTCATCTCAGGTTGGTCTGACTCACAAGCTCACAATTATCTCTTCCACAGAGAGGCTCAGGTTCCACCCGAGGGTGAAGCTTCACCGTGAGTCTCTCATAATAGTCATTATCAGATGACTTGGTTATTTATTAGCATTTGCCAAACTGCTTTTTATGGTCTGAGGGCCTTGGTTGGGGTGGTGATGCTGGCCAAGAGACCATGGATTGTGGATAAATAATTGCAATACAATTACTAACATTCTGTGGATGAGGACTCTGCTTTCTGCTCATTCACATCACTCCCTTTGATCCAGGTAATAACACCTGGAGTTGCCTTAAAGAAACCAGCATCCTCTGAGGGACTGGGACTAGCCAATGAGAACACTGTCCCACTAGCACAGTGACTGGCTGAGAACTGGACATGTGACTCAAACTCGGCCAATCAAAGTATCTGAACCTCACACCACAGGGATGGCTTGAGAGCTGGGCAGGGTAAAGAAGAACAATCTCAGGACTTTTACTGGGGTTCTGGAGAAGAGGACATTTTCATCTTTTTGGATTTGTTAAGTTGGAGGGATGTTAGTGTGGAACTTCTGGGAGTCATCTTTCCACCAGGAGTAGAGAGAATGCCTAGCAGTGAGGCCAACATGTAAGAAAGCTGTGGTCGCTAGAGAGAGATTTCTGACGACATCATGTAAACACTCTAGCCAGTTTGAGTTGGGATTTAGTTACTCGCACCCTAAAGAACACTGATTGGAAGGAAAAAGGAAGAATCATGGTTTGAGAGGCCAAGACTCCCATCTAGCAGAGACTGAAGCTGACGAAGGAAGCAAGGCTTAAACTGCACCCAGAAGGAAGAGAAGATGGACTCAGCAGGTTTCTGGGAACTGCGGCATCCATCCAAGCAGGCACTGAAGACCAAACGGTAGCTTGACTCCTGGGGGCAGAGTTGCATCCTTGGGGTGACTGCAGCTCCCCACTAAGATGCCTGCCTCCCTTTCTTGGGGAAAATGGAGGCCCTCTCAAAAGGGTTTATAATTGTGGACCCTTCCTCTTTCCCTTTGAGATGTAATGTGTGTCTCCCCAGCTCAGGGACGCCCCACCCTACCCTGTTTTTGGATTTTGTTCTCACAGCCCTGCTTGTGCAAAGCAAGCCCCTCTACCACTGAGCTCCACACCCAGCTCCATTCCTTGGAAATGGAGTCTCGAGAAGGACTGAATCCTCGCTGTGATCTTCAAGGCTGCTACTCACAGCCACACGGAGCAAGCCTTGCTCATTCTGCACTCGTGCTTGGCTCTGCCCCTCCCTTGCTCTCCCTCGCACATGCCATCGCCTCCGCACGCACTGGAATGGAGCTCAGCTTTGTCCCGACTGTCAACTGTCGCTAGTAACTGAATGAAATCTGTCTTCTGTACTTAGCATGTGAGAGTCTCTGGGGTCAATCCCCAGAACTGCAGGAACAAACAATTTGCTTTCCTTACTTATTTTGAACATTTCCAAACCTCAGGCTGTCTTGTGCCACAGTCATAATCCCTTCCCTACGTGAGAACCATACACGCTTTCCTTCCTTCAATATTCTCCTCTAAAACTGCCTGTCTGAAAGCCAGGCATGGCGGCACACGTCTGTAATCCTGGTGCAGGGAAAGCCGGGGGACAGGCAGGGAAAGTTAAAGGGCCTCAGTGAGGTTTCTGGCAAATAAAGAGTTAAACACCTAATGGTGAGAAGCTACGAAAAACAAACAGAGAACTAATAATGCGCCTGGCTCACTTTATGCCAAGACACAACTCCTGCCTCCCTCCATCTCCAGTTAAGAGCAAGAGAGACAGAATGCGGAGGGGTGAGGACTATGTCACACAAACTCATTCAGTGCATAAAATACACACTAACCTAAACACTCACACACCCACATAAGTACATATTTTATTATTCTCACCGTATTAATACCCTAAAATACACCAACATCTCCAGCTGTAAATGTAGTTCTGCTGTAGCTCTTGGAAGATAAGTACCTGGGGAGCACAGAGGGACCAAAGAGGTGCGTATCCAAGAAGTAGGTGTAGGCAGTAGATAGGGTGATGACCAAACGAGGGGTTTCAGAGCCCACAGCAGCCAATCAAGTTATGACAACTCTTGGGGGGACAGTCCCCTTCTTGCCGTGTAATAAAAGAAGCTGAGAACAAAGGCCTCAAGTGCCAGCTCTGGGGTCCCTACCTTACTCCAACAAGGTAGCTCTCTAGCGACTTATTTTCTCCCCTTTTCCCAATAAAATGGTTTTGCTTCCCCATTTCTCTTCCTTTTCCAATAAAGTGATTTTGTTTCTCCTTCTAAATTTATCTAATTCTTTTATTCTTGTATATTTTTTATAGATCCTAGATAAAAATCTACCCTCAGGAGACATAACACCAGCACCCTGGGAAGCTGAGGCACAAGGACCCCACATCTGAGCCCAGCCTGGGCAAATAAGCAATTTAGTGAGATGCTGTCTCAGTAAAAAATAAAAAAAAGGTGCTGGGGATGTAGGTCCTGGGTTGGATGCTCAGTCCTGAAAAAAAAAAAGACTTATTTAAAATAAGTGTGACAAAAAAATTAAAATAAATGTGACTCAGTTGTTAAACAATAACATTGATGAAATTATATACACCATCTGTTAATTACATTTCAGTCCAGATAAAGGCGAAAAGGTAATGATGAAAATAAAACCCATCAATCCACATTTACAGTATTTCCTCGCTTGTTCCTTCAGCAGCTCTACTAGCCGGGTGCTGACCTTCTCCTTGTTCTGCAGGGAAGGAAACTGAGGCACAGAGAGGTCAAGTGAGGTTTCCAGGCCACACAGCTGCTGAATGGCCAGACCTGTGTCCTGGACTCTGTGGCCTGCGGTCTTAAGTACAATGACCTTGGAAAGCCTTTTGGGCCTCCCAGCATCTCTAGCTGGTGGTAGATATTGTTTCCATTTTTTCACACAGAGAAACAGGTTTCAAAGTTTAAATAAATTGTCCAAGCGTGTAAGTGGCAGCACCAGCATATGGAGGAGGCCATCTCTGCAGTGGGTAAAGGAGGCTGGCAGTGCGGGCTCTGGGGAAGAATATTCCAGACTGAAGGGACAGCCTGGCTGATCTTGTCCTTTTCCTATCTTCACTGGGTCCCTGGCGATCCACGTATCGCTCCTCGGTCAGCTTTCGGTTCCGTCCCTCTCTGCAGCCATCCAGAACCTTCACTGCTCCCTGCAAAAGCCCAGATTGCTCGTTATGACTGGGCCTAAGGAGAATCAGCTTTGCCTGATTAAACTTCACCTACTAGTGTTTTTTTATTTTCAGTGCTGGGGATTGAACCCAGAATTTCACACATTCCCAGCCCTTTTTATTTTTAATTTTTGTTTTTAAATTTTGAGACACTGTCTCGCTGAGCTGCCCAGGCTGGGCATGACTTGCAGTCCTCCTGCCTCAGCTTCCCAGAATGCCTGGCTCACCTGCTGGTTCTAAACATACATCACGTCCTACTCTGACCGTGCAGTTATCTCCATCTCAAACCAGCCTCGTTCCCTTCCTCCTGTACTCACTCAACAAACTTCTGGATTTTCACGTTCAGATCCTGTTCTGGCTCTTGAGTCCCTGAAGAGCCAGCCACTATTTCTCCTCTTGTTTGTGTATGTGTGTGTGGGGGGGTGGGTGGGTGTGGGTGTGTGTAAGGCGTAGTGCATTGGGGCAGTAAAACACTTTATTAAGATTGGGGCTATTGTGGTTTAAAGAGGCAGTGTCCCCAGGGACTCCCACATTGCAGGCTTGAGCTCTGCTACAGCAATGTTCCAAGGTGGCACCTGAGAGGTGATCAGATCCTCTTAGAAGGCGAAGCCCAGTTAGCAGGTGTAAATTGTTCTCGCCCCTTTCCTCTCTGCCTCTTTCCCACTCTCTGCTTCTAGCTGCTAGGAGGTGAGCAGCTTTGATGACAGCCCCTCCGCCATGATGGTTCTGCCTCCCCACAGCCTACTGCTGACCATGTACTGAAGCTTCTGAAACCATGAGCTAAAATACACCTCTCCTCCTTTAAGATGACTCTCTCAGGTATTTGGTCACAGTGACAAAAAGCTGACTAATGCAGGGGCAAACACCAGTATAAAGACAAATTGTTAAAAAGCAGCTTGAAGGTTGTATTGTTACCTTTCTAGAGCCAATGGTTTGCAAGAGAGCAGATTTAATACAGGACATTTATAAGTTACAATATTCACCCATAAGCCAAATGCAGGAAGAGTGCCAAATGTCTATGCACTGGAGACGAAGATCCAGTGAAGGGGTGGGAGCCCACGGCACTGTCCTGTGTATGTCCACGTCTGCAGATGATGGCTGAAGAAATCTTTACTGGAACCAGGGTATGATGCTTGCAACAGAGATGAAGCCCAGAGCTCCCCTGAAGCAACAGCAGCCATCCTCGACGACAGCAAGGCCCTGAGCTCCTTCTTTGACAAGAACAGCCGAGGTCTTTTCAGGAGAACCAGCTGCAGCAGAGCTTCTTCTGGCAAGCAGCCTGCAACCATCGTCTGCTCCTGTTCTCCTTTATGTTGTGTCGGCAACAATCCTCAGGTGGATCCTCTATGCCCAGAACCACACTGACTCTGTCCAGCTGGGCTTTCCGGCCCAAGCTGACCACAATAATAAGTCCACCAAAACATCGTACAGTTGGTGGTGGGGGTATCTCATCCAAGAAAGACTCGCCTCACCTCCAGCAGCAAAAGTGCCCCAGTTAGGAACCTGGAGTTGGAGAAAGGCTTTTGGCTTTTGCCCCCGCCTCCCTGTGAGATGAAACTGAGCTTGCTTGGTTCAGACCCTGTCCCCCCACTGGTTTCGGGGTTTGCCGTCTTCAGAAAGAATGGTCTTTTCTCTGCTCCCTCCTGCCACATGCTAAAGGAGCTGCCCTTGCAGTGGAAGAAACTGTTGGGGTAAATTCATACGGCAGAGAAACTAGTGGCGCCTCCACAATCCACGAGCCCCTCTTTCATGGTTGTGAAGTTTACACTAGGTTCATGGTTACCCAGGATGAAGACTGCATTTCCCAGCACCCCTTGCAGCTGATGTGGTCATGTGAGCAGGCTGTGGTCAATGTCGTGCGAGTGAAAGAGACCCAGTGTTTCTGGATCAAGTCCTTCAAGGAAGGCCCTCTTTTCTCGTTTTCCCCTCCTTCGGACTGGAGTAGAGCCATAGCAAGGAGGCCTCCTGAGCTCTGGGGACAAGCACAACACCATAGAGATGGCTGAGAACAAGACAGAGCTGACAGCCGAAGACCTTCATCAAGCGGAGCCGCACACTGGCTTGGACTGGTGCAGGAGACAGAGCTACGTTTCTGTGCGATTTAAGCCATGGTTATCTCGAGTCTGTCACAGGCAGCCACATTTATATCCTAAGTTATGCTTTCAGTTCCGAGGCGTCAGGAGGTGGAGGTGGCAACAGACCCAGCAGGTCACCCGGTGTGGCACGTTTGTTGGTACCACTTATTGTTTAATGCCACAACCCCTGGTGACAAAGAACTTAAAATTCTCTGCACTTAAACTTCTTTGACAACGTACTGGACAGTCATAAAGCACTGTGCTCACGAGGAGTACTAAAATCAGCACAGGGTAAAAGTAAACCGTCCTCTCCTCTCCTGAGCTAATGTTACATCTTTCCCCAAAAGGTTCAGGCATGCAGACACCATTATCTAAATCTAAAGGCCTAAGCCAGAGGCCTTGACAGTTTGCAGCTTTGATGTACAACTGTGGTCAGAACACAGGTGTTCTTGAAGGGTGATCTGCCATCAGGGTGCCCTGGAAAGTGCATTTGAGTTTGCGGACTCTGACTCTTTCCCATGTCCTCACTCCCCAGCAGACACCCGGTCTCCCTCCCTGACTGTGGGATTCCTGTCCTGGAAACCCGCCCACTGTTCCTCTGGACTGCGCACTAGTGACCTAAATAGACTCTCATCTTTCCTTCATTCCTTGTCTGTTGGTCAATTCTTTAACTGCCCGTGTCCCCAGCCCTCTCTGTGCCATCCAGCACGACACAACCGACATGCTGATTCCTGTGCCGCCTGCGTGTCTGTCTCTCTGTCCTTCTCTCTGTCAGTTGCTTCTGCCTTCAGTCCAGGGAGAAGGAAGTAGATTCACAGTAGGAAGAGGGGTGCAGAGCTATTTGAGGTCACCGGGACCATTTTGGGAAAAGCAGGCGCCACCTCCCCAGGGGAGCCACTGCGTGGAGCCAGGCTAGAGGAAGCGAGGAGAAGAGAAGTGGGTTTCCGGGGGGAGGTTGGAGACCTTGAGGTCACCAGCAGGCTGCGGGGATGCCCTGGCTTCCCCTCCACACCAGCAGGAGGCTTGGAAAGCAGAAGCTGTGAGCAGGCTGTTCCCACCCCTTGTTCCGCAGAACCCGGTGGGTGCAGGAGCAGCAGGCTGGACGCGTCCCAGCTCTGTGCATGCAGGTACGTAGCTGGGTGAGATGCACTCCAGGCTGGACCCGACTACGACAGTGGCCAGGAGCGGCAGCAGCTTTGTGAACTTTCCGTGACACGGGGAGCAGCCCTCCCACCCCCCACCAAGGGCTAGGTCTGCTTCGTGTCATCTTGGGGAGCCCAGAGTCAGCTTCTTTTCCTTGCCCACCAGAGAGCATCCAGAGGTCTTTCCAGGGAGAGCTCCGTCCCGATCAGATGCACACGAAGGCCCCAGCCTGTGACTGGCACCTGCAGTGTTTGGAAAATTCAAGGGCAACAGAGTGGAGAGCGAAACAACTCACCCAAAATGTCCTTTTTTTTTTTTTTTTTTAACTTTGAGTTGGTTATTCAGAGGAACTGACATAATCCTGACCACTATGGAGACAGAGGAGAACTCCCAGGCCCTTAACCTCATTAAAGATACAATTTGTGTTTTCTCCTCAGGAACTTAAAAGTGCTTTTTGCTAGAAATGGTGACTCTTCCCTTGGCCCTACAGGAGCCCAGTGGTAAGTAACAGTAGAACAAAACTTGACCTTCATTCTGTGAAGCTCTTCAGATCCTTCTCAGCTCTGCTACTGGCCTGTTAGTCACTCAGGGAGAGTCTGTTTGTCAGTCCCAAACTTTCCCAGTTTATCTCATCGCCCTTCATTGCTGGGAATGCCTACCCCGGGGAGTCCCTGGGGCCCTAAACCTGCCTACTTTGTGCTCCAGCAGAGCCCCCCCCATGACTGAGACTCCCCAGGTCACAAGGACCCCTCCCCACGGGAACTGAGTTGCCGGAGTCCTGAGGATCCATCCTGAGCTGTGAAACCAGGACTGAGATAATGATTGACCTGATACCCAGCAACCCAGCGCGCCATTAAACTGGTCTTTGTTCTTTTGTGAAAAGGCCCGTCTGATCCTTCTCGTGAGATGTGTTCCTTCCATGTACTTAAGCTGCAGTCCTTTCCCTATTTTCTCTCTTACTTCCCAAGTAAATCTTTTGCCTATATATTCATTCTGTCACTTTTGTTTTAATTTCTGTTATCACTAAAGCAAGGACCCACACTAACTGGTGACAAAACTACAGACATCTACTGATGCAGGATGGTTTGGAAAAGCTGTCTTTTTTTTTTAGGCAGGGTCTTGATATGTAGTCCAGGCTGTCCTTGAACTCACTATCTAGCTCAAGTTGGCTTCAAACTTGGGGTGATCCTCCTGCCTCAGCCTCCTGAGTGCTGGGATTACAGGCATGTGCCACCACATCCGGCATTGCTGAGATTTTGTTACCAACAGTTACAAAAGCCTAGAATTTCAAGACAAAATCTTGCGTTCACACTTTTTTTTTTTAAAGGATGGAGAAACATCTGCAACACTGTAAAAAGTTAGCAATACTGGGCAGGAAATTGGGTCAACGGGATTACTCAAAAATAGGGCATAAGGGGCTGGGGATTTAGCTCAGTGATTAGAATGCTTGCCTTGTAAGCACAAAGGCCTGAGTTCAATCCCCGGCACCACACACACACAAAAAAAAATAGGGCATAAGTCACCCAATGTTCTGCGCCTGCCAAAATAAGGAAACAAAGTGGGAAAGGTAAATGACATTTGGGGTTTGAGCAGTGCCAGGACGCCTGAGGATCAGGAAGGTCATTTGCATTCAATCACTTGTCACTTTAAGCTGTATCTCATTCAGAGATTAAAGGTGACATTCAGCTAGTTCAAATCTTGGAAAATATCCACATGTGCAGTTCCCTCTGGGAGAGTGACGTTTGAAAAACTCTTGTCTTCTTGCAAAGTTGAGAAGTCTACTATGGTGACAGCGGGGCTTTATATGATTTTCTCGATCTCCTCTCTTCCCCTAAGTGCGCATCTCACGTTTAAAATCTTTTAATGGACACTCCCCCTGGCCTCCTGTGTCCCTTATCCTCACTTCCTCCCATGATTAATTGACCTGGGCTCTGTTTAGATGAGAAAAGCAGCCACCAAAAGATCACTTTGGATACTTTTGACCACAAAATAAAACATAATTCAACTCAAAGTGGCTTACAACTCTGAGGTGTATAATTCTGTGTAGCAGGCATTCTGATGACAAGGCCGTTCCCGGACTGCTTAATACACCAAGTATCCAGATTCGGCAGCCTCTGTCCCCGCTCTGGCTCTCCTCCTATTGCAGGTTGTCCTCAGGGGCTGGCTTCCTTTTGAATCCAAGATGTTGCTCAACAACAGCGACTGGAGACAGAAAAGGGGACTTGCTATCCCTAGTTACTGACAAGAGCCCATAGAATCTTTCCCATCAGCCTCAGCAGATGTCCTCTGATTTGTCATTGGCCAGAACCAGGTCATGTGCCCAGTCCTGGGAATGGTAGCAACATGATTGGCTCAGCTTTTGGCCAATCAGGATTTATCTTTCAGAGAGAGTTCCTCTTTGGAAGCCACCACTACAGGCAGGGAGAAGAAGGGGCTATTATAGAACTAGAGCTCTTCTAGCAAGGAAGAGGAGGAGGAATAGATACCATACCACAGGTGCTTTCCAACAGTCTCTGCCTCAACCAAGATGTGGGACATTTTCATGACTGGAAAACGTGCACTGGAATGAAACGTGAGTAGGCTATCCTTTGGCAGTGAATCCCCCCTGCCAGCAGCCGCTGATTCACTTTTTAAAAAATATTAGCTTTGTTCTTTTAGCCTTTCCTCTCTTTCAAGGACATTTCAAGTGTTCATTTCACTAGCCTAATGTTTTTGAGATTTAGTATCATGATTTCACACCTCAGGATTTCGTTTTTTAAATTGCTGAGCAGCATCTCATTTATGGATGTACCACAGTTTGTTTATCCACCACTCAGTAGTTTTAAAGTCTCTTCAGGCAGTTCCAATGTGTGAGCAAGAATGAATAGTATCCTTGCTGTGAGCTTGGGGCTGTAAACCTACAAGACTATGATCCTATAAACTTACGATCCTCTAAACACATTCTTGATGACTTCAATTACTGAGTGGGAGAGGCAGGAAAGTGAATGCCAAGATCCAGCCTAGAAAAATAATTCTGGTCATATGCCTGCCTGTGGATTGGGCAATGGAAAGGATATGCAGCTAATGAGAAAATGTGGAGAGGGTCCTGCAGCCAAGGAGAGGGCGACAAGAAAGCAACACAGCCAATGAGAAAGTTGCAAGGGGCTGGGGATTTAGCTCAATCGGTAGAGCGCTTGCCTAGCAAGCACAAGGCCCTGAATTCGATCCCCAGCACCGCCCCCCACCAAAAAAGAGAAACTTGCAGCCTCACCTAGGTTCCTGCTGTTCCTTTGCTTTGGATCATTCCCCCCCCCCCGCCCCCGCTCCTTTTGTTTTTGAGACAGCGTCTTGTTCAGTAGTTCAGGCTGGCCTTGAACTCACAGAGATCCTCCTGTGCCACCCTCCCGAGCGTTGGGATTACAGGCATGAACCACCACGCCTGGCTTCCCTTCTCCTTTTCTCCAGCTGTCCCAAGAATACCCAAAGGTTTCTGCTCTCATCCTCCAATTCCTCTTCTTTTAGAGAACTGATGAGAACTGTCCCAAGTGAGGCCCACGGAGTGGTTCTGATGGTCCGGGCTGGGGTACTGGGCTGCACTCAGTGAAGAGGGATCATTTCGGGCCGCACAGAAACACGGGAGTGTCCGGGCTGCGGGCTGCAGGCTGCGTGCAGGACAACCCTACACCACCCTCGCTCTGCCATGGAGTTCTTCAGTTGCTTGGCTACGACCCTTTCCTCCAGGTGGACAATATTAGCCTGTCTTGACGTGGAGGTCAAATGGAAGCTGTTGTTGTTCTCCACTCCTTCCCGCTCCGCCGCTGACGCGCCGCTGAAGGGGTTCTCCCTTCCATCGCCTTCTTGCCTGCTCCTTATTGCCCTCCGAGGTGCAGACTAGGAGCGCAACCCTCTGAGAGCCCTTTTCTATGTGCTGTGCGAGCGGCGCCCCCTGGCGGCGGAGGTGCGCATTTCGGGTGAGACGACGGTAAGGTACAGCGCGGGGGGCCAAAGAGGCTTTCCCCTCTCTGCTGCCGGGGAGAGGGCTCTGGAGACCAGCTCGCGGGTTACAGCTCCGGGGTCGCAGCCCAGCGCTCCACGCGCTGCCTCACGGGAAGGACTGATAGTGTGGGCGGGGCAGGGACCTTGCCCCGGTGGGGCGGAGAGTTTTTCTCTTGCTGTGAAGGGACCTAGCTAGGTTTAAAGACGAGACAAGCAGCTCCTTGGCTTTGCCCGAGCTCCCCAGGTGACCATGCGGTGTGTGAGCGACATCCAGGGGCCGGGTGGATAATTTTTGTTGGAATCAGTCCTACAAATGCCCATCAGGAAACTTCGCAGCTGCCCTGATTGTCCCAAGTGGGACAAACGCTCAGTCATCCAATTCTGGGGTCCCCAGGTGCGTTCAACAAGCTGAGGAGACATGTATGACGTGAGGCGGACTGGAAGGAAAGATGCTTAGACTATGTATCCTCAACCCACTGAGCTCGGCTGGGCGGGAGAGGAACCCAGTGTCTACTGATGGGGCGGGCTGGAAGAAATGAAGACAGCCAGAAAGGCGACAAGCGCCACGTGAGGTGTGGAGGAAATAAAAGGAGAAAGAAAGAAAAACTTGCAGCAAGGACAGGTTTTATTTAAGATAAAGATCTGAGAGGAGGGCTGGGGATTTAGCTCAGTGGTAAGAGCACTTGCCTAGTAAGCACAAAGCCTCGAATTCGATCCCCAGTACCAAAAACCCAAAAAGATCCGAGAGGAGCCGGCTCCAAAGTGCCCAGGCAGCTCTGTCTCGAAGAGTAGGGGTTTGTAAGGCTTTAATGAGGAAGTAGAGGGCCTGCTATTCTGAGGACCCGGCCTTTGAGTCCGTGGTTACTGGTCCATCTCGTGTTTGCGCAAGGTCTCCTGTTCAGGGTTAGGGTTAAGTCCAGGAGGCTGGAATGCTTCGTAAGGCAAGCAGATTTCATGGGCTTCGTAATTACAGGGCGCAGAAGAATGAGCAGAAGGGCTGCAACTCATGGGCAAATGTCTTCCACTGGCTTTTCGTTTCAGGGTGGCACAGTGATGCCGGTGATGTGGGCAGTAAAAAGAGTTTACCCAGGCAGGGATGAGAGTCCAGAGAAGCGTTTATTCAGGCCAGAGAACACATCAAGGCAAGGAATCCCATGTCAGAGTGAGAGACTAGGGTGTGAAAAATGGGTCCTGGCAGCAAATGCAATTATCTAAAGAATGTCTTTTTCCAGCTGGGTGTGGTGGCACACACCTGTAATCCCAGCATGCAGGAGGCCAAGGCAGGAGGATCACTGTGAGTTTGAGGCCAGTCTGAACTATATAGTGAGACTCTGTCTCAAAAGAAAAAAAAAAAGTCTTTTTCCAATCCTCTAGCACCTTGTAGATCTTCAGGAGCACCTGCATTGTGGTTACAGTTATATGTTGCAGTTGCCACTTGATGCGACCGTTTCCTCCCTTACAGAAGGCCTTTTGGGGGGAGGCGATCAGGAGGCCTGGATCCAGTCTCCTAAAGAAGATGGGTCAGGGTGCATCGGGAGGAGGAGTGGGCCTTCCATGGAAGGTTTGTGAAGTTCCCATCAGTGTGCTGTCTGCCTGCTGAGAGCCGGGAGGCTTCAGTGGAGTCTGCTTTTAGGGGTTTTAGCCCTGTAGCTGCCACTGGACAGTCACACAGCAAGGAAGAGCATTAATTTTAAAGTTTTTCTTTTAAGAAAACTGGAGCTTCAAGACACAATCGAAATGTCCCAAGCTTACAATGCCCTTTTCCCTTCCAGGAAACGCCAAAACAAATAGAATGCCTAAAGGTCTTAGAGATAGGGAAATCAGCCTGCAAACCGGGTCTGTGTTTTCACTTGTAAATTGGCCTGCTTTTCCCCTCAGAGACCTCCATCCTCAAGGGAGCCGCCCTGTGACAAGCAGAGCACTAAACTCCAATGCGTGCACATGGCATGCATTCCATCTAGCTCACCAAATGGGTAAAACTAACATACAGTAGGAGTACACACCCTAGATTTCCTGAGGACACCACCAAAACCACATCAACACCCCAATCCTAGACCACGGTGCACCCCATTAGGGGCACCCACGTTCCCTTATGAGTGTGGGCCTCTTAACTCTGCCCAATAAACCTTCCTGTGCCTCTCACTGTCACGTCCTGCAGTTCTTTTCTGTAGTGTAAGTCACAAACCTACCACCTACACCACAGGAGAGGTGAGCTGAGGTCCCCTTCCTCAGGGCCTGTCTGGGAACAGACCTTCCTGATTTCAAGTCCTGTGTTTACTACTAGGCAGTGTGAATCACTTGGCAAGCTGTTGATCTTCTTAACCTCAACTTCCCTGTCTGTAAAATGAGAGATAACCATAGATTCAACCTCCTAACACTGTTTGGAAGGTTAATGTTATTGGAGGTTAAAATCTGAACTGTTATCATGGGTGATGGGGTCCAGGGACAGGTTTCCAGGTTCTCCTGCATGACGAACAGAGAATTGGACATAACACACAATGCTAAGGAAAAAGCAGCTAAGTTTAACGAAGTTTAAGGAGTGAAGGTACACTCAGAGCTGGCGGAACGGAAAATATCAGGAGCACTTGAGGGCACTCGGGATGGAAGAATTTGAAATGTTGCACCAGGCCTAGGGCGCTTCCCATTGGCTCTTGGAGAGCGCGATTGACAATGTGACTGACAGGGTGCCGCACCGTGTCAGCTGTATCTCCTGTGCATGTCCTTTCCCATAATTCACTGTTACAACTGGATATATGAGATGCGGTCTGTATTCATGAACCTTTAGCAAGCGCCAAGTGAAGAAAGTCACTGTAGGCCAGGCCAGCAGGTTTAGCGCCCGTGCGTCCTGGTTTGGAATGTTGGAAAATTTCAGAGGTCTTTATTATTCTTCTCTCTGTCTCTGGGAACTGGGCCTTATGATGAAGGTCGGGGTGGTGCTGGGCATTGCCAAGGTTCAGGCGAGTAGAGGGGAGTCACCTCATAGCCCCTGATTGTACTAGCTCGGCAGGATGCTGGCTCGGCAGGATGTAGAGGGGCCTTTCTTTTCCCCCAAGCTCAGGTGTGTGAACGGTTTTTATTGCCCGGAAGAGGGATATGTGACATAATGGAGAAGGAAATTCCCGCATGGGGCGTGGGACTTTTTCAGAGTGTGCTCTTTTGTTTGGTGGCCATTCGTGGCTCCCCTCCTACCTCCTGGGGATGAACCTTGACTTCCTGGTAGCTTTCAGACTGAAGAGTCTGTAATATGAGCTGGGAGAGGAGGGCTGCTCCTGGGGCTTCTCTTTAGAAATGAGAATAGAAAAAGGCCTGTGTAGTTAAAGGATCACACGAGAAAAGACATTTGGGAAGGGAGGGAGCTCTATCCGAAGCATTTTTATTTCTCTTCAGGACAGATCGGTTACGTTAGCACTCCTGGAACAGTAGCCTGCATGCTTAGTAAGGGGACCCACTGAGCACCATGATCGTGGGTCAGCACTGGACAGCATTCAGTCTGTCTGCCTGGGTTCAAGTTCCGGCTTCTCCACGTGCTGGTGGCTGTGACTTTCAGCAAAGTGCCTCTCTGAGTCTCCGTTTTCTCCTGTTGATGGGATGAAACAGGACAGTCGAAGCACAGTAGGTGTTCGCCAGATGTTCAATAGCAGGATTATTGCCACCTCCACCACTTCCGGTGGTTGTTAGAGCCACTCACCTCAGCTTGGTTGGGTGGTTAACTATTCCTGAATGCCAGCCAGTTGTGAAACCCGTGGTAGCTAGGAATCGGCCATGGTCATTTACACTACACAAATTAGCAAGCAATACAAATTATAGCTTGTAATTTTTTTCAGAGCTAATTGAATAACACGCCACTACCCCGTGCTCCTGTTTCCAGATGTCCTTTCTTGTCCCCACTTCTTCGCTGAGACCCAGAGCAGTCGCTTCAGCTGTCTCCTACATGTTGCCGTATGCAGGGCTGAGATAGGAGATTAGGACAGGGCAAAATGGCTGAACAAGTGGCTGTGGCCTGTCGATCATGGAGACCCAGAACATAGGAGCTGAACACGGTTCCCAAACCCCGCACCTGGGACCAATCAGAAAGTGCTATCTTCAGTTCTTCCTTTACATCTGGGCTTTTGATAGGACAGCCTAGATCTGATGTCAGACTGAGGAGCAGGAGACAGGAAAGACCCCTGCCATTAATCTTGTGGCTGCAGTGGACTTTCTCAGTGGTCTGCTCCCACTCTGCACAGTGTGTTTATTTTCCCACCTTTAATAAATGAGAATCCTCACTACCTTATTCATGTGCCTTGTCCAGTTCTTTGTTCAGGGCAGCAAGAACCTGAAAAGAATTCAGTAACAGGCCCACTGGCCTCTTCAGCCCCACATGGGAACACAAACTGTGTCATCTGAACTTGGCCCTGAGCCCAAACCCTTCACCGCGTCCCTTTCTGTCACTCACCCCGCACCCTCAACCCTTCCTACACCTCAGTGTCATCCCCAGCTCTTTTCTTTTACACCCAAAAAATCCCGTTTGCTTTGCTTCCAGAATATCCCCCAAATCTGACTACTTGTTAATTTTTTTTGTCGTTTAACAGCATTTTGAGGTATAACTGACATATAATAAACTGCGTATGTCTTAAAATGTATTTAATGGTAATAAAACGAAGTAAAATTTAATTTTATTTCTTATTGGGTAAAATATACATAATATAAAATTTACTATCTTAGCCATTTTAGGTGCACAGTTTGGTGGTTTAAAACACATTCATTATGCTGTGCAACCATCTCCACCATTCATCCCTATCCTTCTCTTCATCGTGTAAAGCTGAAATTCTGTTTCCCTAAGCAATAGCTCCCCTATTTCCTTCTCCTCTCAACCTGTCATCACCATTCTACTTTCTGTCTCTGTGACTTTGACCTCTCTGAATACCTAAGTGGAATCTTACAGTGTTTGTCCTTTTGTGACTGCCTTATCCCACTTAGCATGTCTTCAAGATTCATTCCTGTGGGGACTGGGGATTTATCTTAATAGTTAGAGCACTTGCCCAAGAAGCGCGAGGCCCTGAGTTCGATCCCCAGCACCAAAAAAAAAAAAAGATTCATTCATGTTGCATGTGTCTGTTCCCATGCTGGATGGGAAGGATACAAACCCCTTTTAACCAAATTTGAGCAACCACAGAGACTTAGAAAAAATAGTTCTTGGATTTAGTTTATCTAAAGCCAGCTACTTAGTTTAATCTCATCTATTCTGTAGGTAGTAGTCGGCATCATAACTCAGAATATTAGCAGGAAATACGGTAGTTACAAAGTTTACAAGGAAGATACAAAATAAACTAATAAAACATCAGTACTTTGGCAGGGAGTAGTTACATAGTTTCCAAGGAAGACATAAAACAGACTAATAAAAGTGTTAAGGCTGAAAACCTTCCCAATTTACCCGGGACCAGGGAGAGCGGCGCTCAAGAACGACAGGAGACCAGATTCGATGTAAAAGCAACAAGCTATTGTTTAAACAGAGCTCTGGGCCAATACTTGTCCCACGCAGGAGGCAGTGGTAAAGGCCCCAAACTACAGAAGCGAAGGGTTTTTATGGGGAAGGGGAAAGGAAAGAGTACAGGATGGGATGGGATATTGTGCCAATGCTTGATTGGTTCCAACAGGCAATGTGACAGTCCATGCTTGGCCCCCGTCCTCGTCTTTGCTCTCTTTTTTTTCTTGCTCTGTTTGCACATTCTTGGGGCAGGATGTCCTTGCTCTCCTTGCACATTTCTGGAACAAACAACTTCCCGATACCGGGTTGTGACAGAACAGACATAACATGGATCATTCTTTATTGACCACCCGGTAATTGAGGTCAAGTTGCCCTATCCTTAAACTGCTGCTCTTTTCTTCTTTTCAAAAGCAAATCAAATCCAACCTCTATCAAAGAAAAATAATTTTTCTGTGAAACTAGTTCTATTAGGAAGGTGTATGAAGCATGTATTTAGTCTCCCTTTTCTGTAAACCGATGTGAATTACCATTTTGGAGAAAGCACATCATTCAGTCACACCAAATACAAGGAGTTACAGTTCAGTAATATCTTTACTTGTTTTGTTTTGGTTTGGTTTTTGTTTTTTTGAGACAGGGTCTCGCTATGTAGTTCAGGCTGGCTTTGAACTCACTATGTAGCTCAGGCTGGCCTCGAATTCACAGCAATCCTCTTGCCTCGGCCTCCTGAGTGCTGGGATTATAGGCACGTGGCCCAGCAGTAACATCTTTAGAGTTTCTCAGGGACACACAACAGAATTGCAAAAAGTTGGAATGCAGACTACAAGAATTAATGCCTATTTACCAGCTCAGAGCACACATTTTTGTAATAAAGCAAGACAGTCTCCTATGCAAATGGGTCCCACACACATCCTGTCTGCTTCCTTGGCTCAGCATAATTATTTGGGGATCCATCCGTGTCCTCACATGCTCAGTGGCCTTTGCTTTCTGTTGTGGCACAGAAGCCTGCTGCACGGATCTGATTCCTGGCATTTGGTTGGCCTCTCTGTGCTGGGCTTGGGGAACCAGGAGTGGCTTGAGTGAGCACCGCCCCTCCAGTTTGGGTCTTTGCACTCACCTGCTCACTGATCCCTTGCTCCTGCCCTGGATCCCCTGCGGACTTTGCCCCATGAGGTCACAGGGAATCTGTTAAACCCTGAGTCACATCTTGCCCCTTCTCTGCTCAAAGCCTTTTGACTGAGTCATACCAGAAGTCCATGCTAACTCACGAGCCACACCCACGTGTCCCCCTCACCTCCCACCCTGTCTGTTCACTCTCTCCTCCAGCCGTACCCTCTCCCAGACACGCCAGGCCACCCTCCAGCTGGGGGGACGTGGGGACCAAGCTCCGCCTCCCTCAGATTGGCACCTGGCTCCTTGGCCCTCCCTCAGCATCTCCTCCCCAAGTGCTGCGGCTCCCAGCACTTCTCGGCCCCCCCAGCCTTCCTCTTTGCCATAGTGAGCGTCCTCTGACACCTGCCAATAACCTGCTCATCTGCCTCGCTCACTAGCTGGCCTCCCCAGTCCGTGTCTACTCCTGAGAGCAGGGACTTGATCTTGGTCACTGCTGCATCCCCCAGTGCCCAGCACAGTATGTGGCATGTGGTAGGTGCTCAGTTAATAGCTCCAGAATGGATGAGCCTGGCTGACACCCAAGTTCACCTGCTCCATTCTAAGCACCCCCACAAGTCCCAGGACTCCCCAGTCCCATTTGCACCTTGGATTCCTGGCGAGGAGTTGCTCATGGAGAGGGAAACCTGCTGGCACGCTGGAGAAAATCGGCAGATCCTTGCAGGTTCTGGCCGGCTGGATCCTGCACCGTGGCGTGGGGCCGGGTCCCGCATACCCTCCTGGCCCCTCCTGGGTGGGGCAGCCAGTTGGTTAGCACAGAGACTGTTTCGGGAATAATGTGGTTTCTAGATTTTGTGTGAGGAGGAGTGTCACAGTTCACCCCTCTGGCCTGTCTTGTTTGCCCTCGTCCACAGCTCCACACATCACACAGAGCTCAGGACACACAATGGCCCTTTTCTCTCCCTTTCCGCAAAAGGAGGGCCACAGGTGGAGACACTTTTTAAAAATGCAATATTAGTCAATTTTTTGGAAGGAGCACCGTGTCTCGGAGCCCACGTCACAGTCTGAGCTTGATTCTCTGTATTCCAGGTCTGCTCACCTTCTCTGCCTTGCCCGGCCCCACAGGCTACCTGTGTCACTGAGTGATTGCTGTAAAATGAATGACTCCAAAACTTAGTGACTTCAGACAATCAAACAAGTTTTTGGTCTCGTAGTTTCTTTGGATCATGAATCTGGGCTCAGCTAAGCCTACAACTTTTGCCCAGATGCAGTCACGCTGTGTGCCGGGGCTGCAGTGTCATCTGAGAGTCTGTGTGGGATGGCTAGAGCGGGCACTCTGTTTTCCGGCCACTCAGGTGGTGGGCAGCTTCCACCAGGGTGAAGGATTCAAGAGAGAGTGGGAGAGGGTCTGACACGTGAGCACCAATCTTTGTAACCTAATCTCAGAAGTGGCATCTACCACTTTCTTTGTATTTTATTCATTAGAAGGGAGCCGTTTGGAGCCAGCGCCGTGGTGCACGTCTGTAATCCCAGCACTCTGGGAGGCTGAAGCAGGAGGATTGCTGCCAGTTTGAGGCCAGGCTCAGCTACATAATGAGTTTGAGGCCAGCCTAAACTACATAGTGAGACCCTGTCCAAAAAAAAAAAAAAAAGGAAAAAAAAGTGAGTAATTTGATACAACCCACACCCAAAAGGAGCGAATAAAATGAGGACCTGGATATCAGGAGGCAAGGATCACTGCTTCTTGGAACTCCCCTATAGTGAAGAAATTGCAGTACACATTTAATTTACAATAATTTAATTAGCAAAACTCACACGAGTGCCCAAGGATCCTGAGGTATTTTTGAGACCCAGATTTCCCAAGCATGAATTAGTCTTATCTTCCCAAAGTGAATCTGGATTATACAAAGACATTTTTTTCTGAATAACTGGAATTCCCTGATATCTGAACTAAATCTCTCTAGCAAAGGGGAGAAAATGGGACTTCCCAAGTGACAGAGTATCCTGTCACTTCCTTGTGAAATTTTCTTTGTAACCTAAAATATTTCAGGTGAGTTTTCCCAAATGACAGTGACACCCAAAACTGTGCGAACAAAGCTCTCACTTTCTTTTTGTTGTTGCTGGTGGGCAACTATGCAAGTGGAGAAGGCTCTAACGCTAGGCACCTGCTCCCCCTACTGCGCCACTGTGAAACCGCATTTTCCTTTTGTACGCTGCGCCTTTCTAGACAAACCAGGTGTGCGCACAGGACTGGACAATGTCATACAGACAAAGCCATAGGCACTGCGTGCACGGGAAATTTAAGAAAGATTCAAGGCTAATTTGGACTACCCACAATTTCCACTTTATCACTAAAGAATTGTTTCAGAATTCTAGATCCAGATTTCTTATCTTTTGGCACATTAAAAACATTCTGCCACTTCCTGCCAGGCTTCATGATTTCTGATGATATGTCTGCTGTCACTCATTGTTGTTTCCCCATAAATAACCCACTGTTGCTGGGGGTGGTAGCTTACGCCTGTAATCCTAGTGCTTGGGAGGCTGAGGCAGGAGAATCCCTGCACATTTGAGGCCAGCCTGCACTATACAGTGAGTTCAAGGGTAGCCTGAACTGTGTAGTGAGACCCTGTCTCAAAAAAATTGTTTGTCTGTTTTTTTTTCTGGATGCTTGTTCAAGACTTTGTGTTGTTTTTGAGACAGGGTCTCATGATGTAGCCCAGGCTGACCTCCTCCTGCCTCGGTTTCCTGAGTGCTGAGGTTACAGGTGTGCATCGCTGTGCCCACCCAGATTTTTTTCATTGTTTTTGGTTTTCTAGTTTTATGATGCACCTGAGCATGGATCTCTTTAGAAAGTGTTGCCGGCATGGTAGAATGAACCGCGCGTGTCTGCGTTTTCCGAGGGAGGCTTTGCAGCTTTCACCCAGGATCACACAGCATTCACTGCGTTATTGAGGCGTCCAGGACTCCATGGTTGGCAGCTTCCAGGGAGTTGTGGGAGGTGGCTGGAGGGCTTGGGGAGCTCCGGGGTAACCAGCCAGGTTTGAACAGCTGTGCTCTCTGAGAGGAGCTTCAACTTCCCTGGAAGTGTTCATCCACTTGTGTGTCCGTCCCCTTGCCTGGGACTTCCCTTGGGGTGGGGAGCTGAAGAGCGTGTGATCACAGGCATCGTGAGGTTCCTGGTGGCTGCCAGGCACTCAGAATGCAGAGGAGCAGCTACGAATGCGGGCTTTGGCGTTGGATGTGGGTCTGAACCCCGTCTCTACCCCTTCTGAGCTGCGCCTGGGAAGTGACGCTGTGCCTTTGAGCCTCTGTCCCTGCCTGTGTGCCGTGAGGATGAAAACCCTCAGTGAATTTGGAGTCAATAAACTGCTCAGCACAGAGTCTCATGTGTTCTTTCGCAGAATATTTGCACCCACTGTGTGCCAGGCACTGTCCTAGGCTTTGAGCATTCAATGGGAAATCAAACAGACGGTAATTCCGGCCCTCATAAAGCTAATATTAGTGGGAGGCAACTGACAGACAGATACGGGGCAGCAGAGAGCATATCAGATGCTGAAGCTCTGGGGACAAATATACCAGAGATTTGGGCCCAGAGCTCCTGGGTGCAGAGAGGGTGAATGTCCTTGTCACAGGGACACTTTGGGGAGGTGCCATCTGAACAGGAGTGTGAGTGAGGGGACATCTTGGGGCAGATAGAAAAGCAAGTGCAAAGGCCCTGAGGCAGGACTGTGCCCCAAGTGTTGGCAAACTGGTGGGGAGGATGATGTGGCTGGAGTGGAGGGGGGGGAGGCTGGGTGGTGAGGTTGGGGTGGAATTATGTGGGGTCCCGTGGGCCATTATGGGACTTGGGTTTTTCCTTTGAGTGACACAGAGCTGTGGAAACTTCTGAGCAGAGGAGTGACATCAGCTGACTTGGGTGTTAACAGCAGGCCAGGAGCAGGGGTGAGGAGGCGATTACTCCGGTCCAGGTGGGAGGTGGTGCTGGCCCCGGTGGAGGGCTCAGAAGGGTGGACGCAGGGTTTGCTGTAGCGTCACTAAAGCTGGTTCTCGGCAAACGTGTTTCTTTCCTTTCTGACCAGCAGCTCTCATGCGCTGAGCCTTCACTCCATTCTTCAGGTCTTAGCTCAGATGCTCCCTGCTCCGGGGAGCCCTCCAGGCTCCTGTGCCCCGGGTCTGGTCCTCCTGCTGAGCTTTTCCTAGTGACCAGGATCATGTGGAGTGGGCTCTGATCTCACTTCATCTCTACAGGCTGCTTGGGGTGAGCTTGGCACCCAGCCTGGTTTTGCTAAGTTCTGGGTCACTGGCCATTATTGCTTTTGTTGTTAGCATTGCTGCCAGTATCAGGATCTCAGTTCCTGGTTCTCAGGACTCTTGGAATTCGCTCTCTCTGTGCTGGCTCAAAAAGGAAAGTGAGACCCAGAGGCAGAGTGCAGAGGGGAGGTCAAAGTTCCTTCCCTGCCGCTGCCCACTGCCCATCCCTCCGGGGAGCCGCCACGGTGGTGGAGGGAAGAGGCCAGGCCGGCGGGCTGCTGCTGGAGGGGGACCGTGTCTGCGCGGGGAGCCTGGAGGCGGACGGCTGGCAGCCCAGTCCCGTTGCTGTGACCCACGGGCTTGGCCGCTATGAGGAGCTGCTGGTGGGCGGCAGCCCTGCTCGCAGGTGAGGTCCTCTTCTTGCTGGCGGAGAGGGCTGTGTGTGTGTGTGTGTGTGTGTGTGTGTATGTGTGTGTGTGTGTGCGCGCGCTTGTCAGTGGGGCGTGTGTTTACAGAGAGGCAGAGAGAGAGAAATAGAGACATGGACAGACAGAAGTAAAGACAGATGTAAAAGAGATTGACAAAAAGAAGCACAAATAGGAGAGAGAGAGAGAGAGAGAGAGAGAGAGAGAGGGAGAGAGGGAGAAAGATCCAGAGATCCAAAGAGAGATGGAGAAAAAGAGTGAAAATGACAGTAGAGACTGGACCAGAGGGAAAGGCAGGGAGAGATACAGGGAAGAGGGAGACAGAGGACACAGAGGCAGCGTGAGAACAGCACCAAGTCACTCAGAGAGAGGGAAATAGAAAATAGATTAAGAGGGAGGAGAGAGAGACAGAGACAGACAGGTAGAGAAAGAGCCAGAGCACAGCAGACAGCCAGCCAGGCAGACAGACAGCCGGACAGGGATGAGGCAGGCAGAGGGAGGATGTGCTGACCCTGAGCGGTCCACTCATCAGCATGGGACAGATATGAAATTCATGCCTAAGGAACATCTGAGACGAAGGGGAGGAACTAGGATATTTTGACAAGAAAGGCACTTTGAAGGTGAAGAACTGAATGTGCCCTCGGTCGTGGGCAGAGGCGAGGACTCAGGCCTTGCTGTGTGACCCTGAGGCCAGTGCCCCCCTCTTGCAGGAGGAAGCTTCTATCCAGGCAGGGCTGAGGATGAGACCCGCCGTGCCAGGCATGCTGCCTCTCACGTGTGTCCTTATGACTGTTATTTGAGGCTGGAACTATTTTCACTCTCAGTTTACAAATGGGGAAACTGAGACACAGAGAACATCATTTGCCCAACTAGGTGACAGAGTTAGGGGTCAGATCCAGACTGTTACTCCAAGCCTAGACAGTGGCCCTGAGTTCCGGTGACACTGGAGATGGCGAATACAGACACCACCCTAGCTGTCCCCGCTGTGGTCATCATGGTCACTAGACTCTGACCATGGGCCACTTTAAGCACGTCACATCTGACATGTCACTCACACCTCATGACAACCCCATGAGGTGAGTTCTCCTGTTCTTCCCATTTGCAGTTGAAGACACGGAGGCTCACAGAGAGAAAGCTCTTGCCCATGACAGTGAAGCCAGTAAGGACTGGTGTCTATGTTTGTTCCTAGACTCCAGGGAGCTGCTCCCCTACACCACTACTGGCAGGAAGCGGGGCAGTGCGTGGCCTAAACTGGAGTCTTTTGGGGGTGGAGAAGGGTGTGGTGTCTCCTCTGGGATGGGTCACGGAGAGGTAAGAGGTGACCAGCTCAGCTGCACGTGAGCAGAGCTGCTGGAGTTGGGTCCCCATCCCCCCAAGTCATCCACCCACGACTGTGCACAGAATGACCACATGGGAAACTGGGAACCACCGTGACCTTATTCCCCTTTCCTTCCCATCTCATGCAAGGTAAGTATCCCGAGAGCAAATCTAGGGGAGTACGGAAGGCTAATTTTTCCCACTGGAAGTTCCTGTTTATCGAGTTTGGCTCCATGCCCATCCCTGGGTTGATGGGAGAATTGTACCTTGGTGGTAGCATAGTTTTCAGGGACAGGAAGTTCAGGTTAAAGTTCAGCTCCTGCCATGTACTGTGTGGTCTTCGCCTCTCTGAGTAGCTGTTTCCTTTGGTGTGGAATGGGGAGACCCTCAATGCATCTTCCATAGAGTAAAAATGGCTGAAGCATGTAGTGACTACTGTCCAGGTGAAGCTTGCCAATATTTATTGCCAAGCCAACAACCCTAGGATGCAGGTGACCTTAGGTCCATTTTACAGCTGAGGAAACTGAGTCTCAGGGAGAGTAAAGACACACCCCAGGAAGTAGTGAATAGGACAAGTCTCTGAGATGGAATGCCACGTCTGTAACCTCAGACTTCTCTCTGCTTCCGAAAACCATAGCTGGCCCCAACCCACCTGACCTTCTCTGAACAGCTCTTCTTTCTGCTTCCAGCTCCGCTTTTGACCTTATGGAATCTTCCAGTCACAGCCCAGCCCACCCTCCAGGCCAGTCCACGTAACACCCAAAGTGAGAAGGATATTCGTTTCTGTTTGGGACCCCTGGGCATCCCAGATTTGTGGAAGATTCAGAGGATGGGAACAGAAAACAAGGCTATCGTTCTAATCACTGCTTCCCCAGAGAGCCTGCATCTGCCTGGGTTTCACTCCCCAAGTCCCAGGAGGGTGAACCTGATTGACCCAGCCAGGGCCTGCCAACGATGGGTCCAGACAGTTGTGTTGGGGGCAGGAGCAAAGGGGTTGACTGTGAGTGTCATGGTAGTGGGAGGGAAGGATAGCTGGCAAGTGGGTATGGGGATCTTGCTGGGAACTTTGTTACGAGCTTGATCCTCTTTGTAGCTGATATTGATCGACTCCTTCTCATGGCCCAGACCCTCTGCTTTACTCATGCAGGGGGCCTAGAGAGGGGAAGCAAGTTGCACAGGATCACCTAGCACAAGCAGCAGGTCCAGCCTTTGAGGCCAGGCCCTCCCTCTCCACAGTGTCTTCTGGCCATTCCCATCTTTTCTTGTGGATCCCTGGCTCCCTTTGTGATTATGTCTTGTTCATCTTCTGTCCGTGTCTCTGACTCTGTTTCCCTCTCTTGCTTTCTTCCTTTGCAGAATTGCTGGCCAAGCCCACCATTTCAACCAGCCAGGGCACCATCATAGAGCACAGGGGAAGGGTGACCTTCTACTGTGACACGAAGGACATCAATATCTCCATCCACTGGGTCTCCAACAACAGCCCCCTTGTGTTCAATGAGCGCATGCAGCTGTCTGCAGATGGCAAGAGCCTCACCATCCTCACCGTCCAGCGGGAGGACGAGGGGGCTTACCAGTGTGAAGTCTGGGGTGCCGCTGAGGTCCAGAGCAGTGACATCACCCTCCTGGAGGTGAACTGTGAGTCCCCTCCCGTTCTCCCCACCCCCTTCCTTGGCTCCAGGCTCACAGCTGTACATCCCATCTAAGCCCAGATTTGTCTGCCTTTGAAACCCAGGCATATAACTCTTCCATTTCTCTGCTCAGAATCTACTGCAAACATCCAATTAATGGGTCTAAACCTGAGACCCAAAATCTCTGATGTTTTTGACCCACAGTCTTGCCTGGTAGGGGTGAGCAAAGAGCTTGCATACTTTAGATCATGCTTCACCTGGTGACAGGGCTGACATCTAACCTCCTTTGCAATTGACCCAGAGCATGAGTAGGGAGGAAGGAAGTATAGTGTTTACTGACCCCCTAAATCCCTGGTAAAAGAGCAGTTACTGATGCTGTTGTCACTACTACAATTGCTCTTGTCCTTCCAGATGGTCCTGACCCCGTTGAGATCAAGTCGGAGTCGGGTGCACTCAGCGGAGAGGTGGTCGAGGTGATGGAGGGCTCCACTGTAAGCTTCTGGGCGGAAACGCAGAGTCACCCCACCGCCACCTATACCTGGTTTCTCCCCAATGACTCCATCTTGCCTTCCACCACAAGTACACTCACCATTCCTGCTGTGTCCAGGGAAGATGAGGGCATCTACAGGTGCCTGGTGTCCAACAGTGCTACCGACCTGTCCCGCCTGGGTGCTCTTAAAGTCCAAGTCCTTGGTGAGTCTTTCTCTGGGTTCTTCTCCTGTCCCCTGAGAATCAGAGGCTGTCACGTCCAAAAGGACCAGAGCCCCGCTGGGGCTTTTGGACCTTCTGTGATCCCCGGATGGGTGTCCAAGTTGCACATAAAATGCTCATGCTGTGTTCAAAAGACATGGTCAGTGGTTGTCATCAGATTCTCGGGGAGGCTGGAAATCTGAAAAATATGAAGAGCCACTGAGCCGCGTCAAGAGCCCAGAGCCCAGGGGGACCCAGAGGAGCAGGGATTTCCAGTTGGCTGGTGGCTGAGCCGGCACTGATCTTGGGGCGGGACCTGGCACCTGGCTCCATAGGACTGCTGGCTCTCCACGGAGTCCACGAGACCATTCTCCGGAAGCCGGGGGCTGACCATACTTACAAACATTAGCATGACACTCACACACTACACACACACAAATAATAACCAATGTGTACAGCATACTTGTACATTCAGAACATGCATGACACTAATCCATATAATGTGCACACAATAGGCACAACACACTCAACACAAAGTATGAAACACATCAAGGAGACACAACATTTACACACACTATGCACTCTAACTCACAACACATACACCTATACAGGCACGTATAGTCACAACACACATATAACACATCTGACATACATGCAGAACACAGACATACGTATCTCATATACCTGACACTACAAATTATAACACAGACACACGAAACACTCACAGAAAACATATATACACATAACATGTTCATAGCAGGGACACAACATGCACAGCACAGACGCTTAACCTCCATCCAACATCACAACCAATCAATATCATAGACACTTAAACGCTACACAGAAAACACACCGTAAGCCTCTCAATCAATACCTCAACACGTATATGTGACTGACAAAAATATATACACAAAGTGCACATGCATGCCACACACAGTGCAGTCATAAGAAAGCAGGTAAGATAACACACAGTGCATACATATTACACGTATAATACTACAGACACAGAACATACACTCATGTACAGAAAATACATATACGTGTAACATACACGTAAAGTGCATGCAAGTATTTGTACCACTTACATGCCTCACATTCTCAAAACATGTACAGCACATAAAAATACACAAAACATATACATACACCATACACTCTTCTTCCACATAAAACCCATAACATTGTCACAGAGTCATTACACAACACACACTCATCCACAAGACATCTGCATACCACACACACCACATGGTCCCGTCCAAAGCACACACGTGCGCATATCACCCACAGCGCACACAGGTACATCTCTGGGAAGCATGGTGGGGCTCATGGGCAGGAGGCCGGGAGGCGTCCTTGAACCTGGTCCTGGTCCTGTATCTCCGCGTGTCTCCAGGAGGCCTGGCCAAGCCCTGCGTGGTGACCCAGAGCCTGGATCTTGTGGAGCATGCCGACTCCGTGACCCTGACCTGCCAGACCTCCCACGAGGGGGTCAGCGTCCGCTGGTTCCTGGGGAGTCAGCCTCTCCTGCCCAGCGAGCGCCTGGTGCTGTCGGCCGACAACAGGACCCTGGTTATCCTCGGCCTCCAGCGGGATGACACGGGCCCCTACGAGTGTGAAATCTGGACCTGGGGCAGCCAAGCGCGGCGCGACCCCCTCGGACTAACCATCAACTGTGAGTGGCTGTGTCCGTAGCTGCTCCTCCTTCTCCCTCTCCTAGTCCTTCATCCGGTGTGATGGGGGCACCAGACATGACCTAGTGCCCACCCATGGGACACTCGGGCTGTAAACAGATGGGCAGGAGAGACACAGAGGGACAGGTTGAGATGAGACCATCTGAGAGGCATGGCCGGGGATGGGGGTACCAGGAGAGGGAAGGTGGGGCTGCCTTAGCCAGGGCCCAGGGGTTTCCTGAGGAGGTGATGTTTGTGCAGATGCAGAAGGAGGTGAGGGCAGTTCTCGGAGGCTGAGGCAGGAGGATTGAAAACTCAAGCCCAGCCTGGACAACTTAGAGAATCCCCAGTCTCAAAACAAAAAAATGAAAAAGGGCCAGGGACATAGCTCAGTGGCAGAGAGCCCATGGGTTGAATCCCCAGCAACACACACACACGCACACACACACGCATGCACAAAGAGACAAGGGAGCAAGCCACACGAGTGGTCGAGGGCAGAGAGCTCCAGCTCTGGGGGTGGGGGCAGCAGCACATGGCGTGGGACAGTGCTTGGTATGTGCGGGGGAGACAGGGAGGAGAAGAGAGCCAGGTAACAAGATCCGGGAGCCAGGTCACGCAGGTCCTGTGGGCCAGAGGGCACTGGAGCCACAGCAGGCCCTTGAGCAGAGCAGAGACAGTGTCTCACTGGGCTGTCTGCAGGAAAGCAAGGACAGAAGCAGAAGAGATAGGAGACCTTAGAGCAGGTTGTGTTTATCTGGGTCCTTAGCCAGGCAGACCCAGAGACAGGATTAACAGGATTGCCCACCAAAGGACTTTATTCTGAAGAGATGCTTCTGCAGAGGGCTGGGAAGGCATCGGACTGAGGTGCACGTGGAGGAGAGAGGGAGAGAGGCTGTGAAGAAAGTGGCCAGACAGCCACATATCTAAGGGCACCCATCAAGTCTGCGGAGGCCCCTGTGTCTCCCAGAGAAGGACCAGCCTCAGTTTCCCCCTGCACTCAGAAACTGGCCAGGGAAGCCCACCGGAGGGCTGGGGTGGACTTCAGGACCCAGCAAGTGAGTTTTGATCAGTTACACTGCTGCCACTGGGGGTCTTGAGGGGCTTCTCGCAGCGGCCGCGGTGATCCCGGAGGGAAGATGGGGCTGTGGGGTGAGGGCAGGGGGCGGGGACTGGGGACAGACGCAGCCTAGCAAGTGCCCAGGATTTGCTGCTGTTCAAGAGGAGGTCAAGGACGAAGATATGGGAGACAGGAGCAGAGCCAGCGGATGGGGCAGAAGGAGGGGTCTGCCCTTGCCCATGCGAGACAGCAGGGCTTACGGGGGCTAGCTAAGCTGGGGTATTTCCCTCTTTCCCTTCTCCGTTGCTCTCCCTGCTTTCCTGCTGACCAAAACTCTGTTGATCTGAACAGTAGGCCAGGTAGTTGCTAATCAGAGCCCCGATGGCAGTGCCCACAGCCTCCCGGGGATGTAGACTCAGGCAAATACAGCACAGTGTGACTGCTGCCAGGGGGGAAAGGCGCATTGGAGAGCTCAGGGGAAGCCGGGCTGGAGGAGGGGGAGAGGCCACTGTGACAGGCTCTGAAGGAGAAGCGGGAGCTGGCTGGGAAGGGCGTCACAGCTAGAGGAACAGAGTGTGCAGTGGCCTAAGGGCAAGATGGAGGACGACGAGGACAGGTGTCCAAGCAGATCTTACTGCTGCGTGAGGGCAGAAAGTGTGGAAAAGTGGGTGGCGAGGGGCGGGACTTCCACTACACAGCAGTGCACACTTTTCCCATCAGGATTATCAAGACGCCCCTTTCTCATTTGGGCGCCTTAAATTCCAACAGACCCATTGCTGCTCCTCCTGGGGTCAGACAAACCCCGTCTCTCAGGGCAAGGTTGGGAGGGGTCAATTGTTTTTGTTTGTTTGATTTTTTCTTTTTCTTTTTTTGATACTGAGGATTGAACGTAGGGAACAGCGAGTTATATACCTCCAGCCCTTTTTATTTTGAGACAGGTTCTGCTAAATTTGTCGAGGCTGGCTTCAAACATGTGATCCTCCTGCCTCAGCCTCCTGAACAGCTGGGATTACAGCTGTGTACCGCCACACTCCACTGAGGCAGCAAGGGTTTAAAGTTTTGAAAAGATTCTTGGGCTAAGGCTAGTTTTCAAATTGAATGAGTTTGACTGAGCTGGGCAGCGCTCTAGAAGCTGGGGCTCAGCCCCCTTGGTACGGTCCTCACACCCAGCCAGGACGGCTGCCCGGGGGTCAAGGTCACCGTCTCTGTCTCCAATCTCTGTTTCTATCTGATAATTCCTCTCTCCTGCCACCTCCCAGGCCCTTTCTCATCTGCTTCAGCCCCAGCCTCCCTGGACCTGGTCATTCCAGTCCTGCTGGTGGCTCCTGCTTGCAGGCCTTGCCCGACCAACCCTCTCCAAAGCCCACAGGACCGACAGCTGCTTCCATTTGCTTCCTTCCTTCCTCTGTGTGTGTGTGTGTGTGTGTGTGCGCGCGCGTGCGCGTAGCACAGCACCAGTGATTCTCTTCCAGCATTACCAAGAAAACTTGCTCATACCCTTGAGTGTCAGCAGCATTAGTGGGCGGTGGCCATGTGCACGCCCCATAGCGACAGTTCTGGAAGCCTGGTGTTTTACGAGACTCCTCTGTTAGAATTCGTTGTGGCGGTACACACCTCTAATCCCACCACTGGGGGAGACTGAGGCAGGAGGATCACTGTGAGTTCAAGGCCAACCTGGGCTGCATAGTGAGACCCTGTCTTAACACCCCCAAACCCCTAAAAGAGAAATTCATTTAGGCGAAGACAGAGTTTTTGTCCCTCGGCGTGGACCACAGTCTGCTTGTGGGGAGGCTCAGGAGGAAAAGGAAACATTTTCTCTTTCTCCCACTGAGATTCCTTTCAGCCTCCGGTAGAAGAGCCTTTACCTCCCTGCTGCAGATTGGAATTCCCTTCCTTCCAGTGGGGAAGGAATAAACAAACGCACAAAGCAGCAAGGAAGCAAAATGTGCACTGTGGAAGCAGGGGAGCAAAGGGTGACTCCAGGTGTGTGTGTGGGGCGTGTGACTTTGGTTCTGCCCGCAGATGGCCCCAACCGAGTGGACATCACCCGGGACTCGGTGTCTGGGGCGCTGAGCACCGTGGAGGTGAAGCTCAACTCCAGCCTGACCCTGCAGTGTCAGGCCGAGTCCCAGCCAGGCGCCGAGTATCACTGGAGCTGTGAGCACCCCGGCGGGGAGTACACGGGGGGACAGCTGGTCATCAACATTGTGACTTGGGAGCACAGCGGCATCTGCAGCTGCACGGCCTCCAACCCTCTGACCGGCCTAGCCCGCTCTGCCTCCGTCCTGGTCAGCGTGCTGGGTGAGTCTCTGGGTACACCTTGCCCTGACCTCCAAACAGCCTTTCCCAAGGCTGGCCCGGCCACCCAGACTCCCCATCCTGGGGACCGGAGTGGGACAGTACATGGACTGCATGCGTTGGCTCCCAGTCTAAAGTCACTGAATCCCCATCCCTAATGCCCAGGCCCTGCAACCTCTCCTTCCTGCTGGGCGCCTTGGCAAACTCAGGCTGTGCTGAACCTCTTTCCTGTAAATGAGGTTTATAGCTTGATGTGGTGGTGCACACCTGTAATCTCAGCAGTCCTGGAGGCTGAGGCAGGAAGATCATAAGTTCAAGCCCAACCTGGGCAACTAGGTGAGACCTTGTCTCAAAAATTAAAAAAATACAAAAAGGCCGGGGATGTAGCTCAATGCAGAAGTCCTGGGTTCAATCCCCAGGACCAGAAAAAGAAGAAAAAAAGAGGTTTGCAATGCCCACCTTTCAGAGTCATTTAGTAGGACAAGTCAGATCTAGTGAGCTGATAGACTCACTGAGTGCAACTTGCAAGGATTCTCTGTACTTCTGTGTTGAGTTCTGTTTTTTGGTTTTTGTAGGGGATGTGGCTGGGGATCGAACTCAGGGCCTTGTACTTACGAGGCAGGCACTCTAACCACTGAGCTAAATCCCCAGCCCCTGTGTTGAGGTCTGGAGAGGATGACATAGTGTTGCTGTTCACCGCAATTCACACCCTGGCTTTAGTGCTTATTAGCTATGTGACCTTGGACAAGTTACTTAAAGGTTTTGGGTCTCTAATTCGTTATCTGTAAAGCAAACATAACAGTCGTGCCTATTTTTAAGGTTGTCGAGGATTAATTAACATTTATAAAGTTCTCAGAGCTGTGCCTGGCGAACTGTGTTTGTTAAACAAATGAAATTATTCTTTACTGCGTCTGTGCCATGTGCCCGAGCCAAGCCTTCCGCGTGTAGATCAGTGAGCACTTCGTGGGTTTTCTCTTTCAGGTTCATTTTGCTGGTCAGTTCTGCGGTGAGCCCGCTGGTACCGCATTCTCCAGGGGACGGGACTGAGCCCGAGGGACTGTGGTCCTGTCACTGGTGTCTGACACCGGGCTGGCGGCCTTAGGGGAGGGATCTTGGTCACCCAGTGAGCTGAGGACCCAGGCAGCTTCCCAAATGCCCTCCTCGAATATTCCAAACAGCCCTCTGATCTCGGGAAGGGGTTCTGATGGGTGAAACAGGACTCAGAGGAGGAAGCTGCGAGTTCGTGAGTGTGGCTGGTGTTTGCAGGAATGGCATAGAGTTTGAAGGTGGTCACGTATGAAGAGCGCAGGGTGCTTGGAGCTTGCCAGATAGTAGCTTCTACCCTCATCATCATCACCTTTATGTTTTTTTTAAACTAAAGGTGGAATCCAGGGCCTCACACCTGCTAAGCAAGTGCTCTACCACTGAGATACAGCCCCAGCCCTTTTTTACTTTGAGACAGGGTCTCACTAAGTCTAAGTTACCCAGGTTGACCTTAAACTTGTGATCCTCCTGCCTCAGCCTCCCAAGCAGTTGGGATTATAGGTGTGCACCAATAGGCCTGGCTGGCCATCATCTTTTATCGAGCACCTGCTATGTATCAGGCTCTGTGCTAGTACTTTTATACATGGGGCCATTTAATCTTTAGGCCTCCCCCAAAGTCTACAGGGTTATATCAAACTATGTTTGACATATAAAGAAACGGAAACTCAGAGAATAAATCTGTGCCCCAAAGGCCTCCCGGGAAGTCCCCTCCTGACCCTCGAAAACAGAACCCTTTCCTCACATCCCGACCTTCACTTCTGCTTCTTAATCTGGATGTGTGTTTCACCCTTTGAGAAAGGTTAGGCAGAAGCAGAACTCAAAGCCCGCAGGCCAACATGAATGAGAACAATTGCCATTTGTGACCACCTCTTGTGTACCAGGAATTAACATCTGCGGTTTCAGCTCATTTCCACAGTGCCTCATCATGGGTATGGCTCGCCTCCGCGTGCACTTGCAGAAATGAATTCTCCTGTCCAGGGACCCAACGGTCTCACTCTGTGGAGTGAGGGGCCCTGAGTGACAGCCAGGTTTCTGGTTGCCAAAGCCCTTTCTCTGGTTCATGGGAGGGAGAGTCAAAGACCCTGATCCATCATCCTAATCCGAGGTGGTCATCCCAGCCGACATATTTACTGATCACCTTCCACGGGTGCAAACACTATATATATGACTTTGAACATTACATATATGGAAGGTGAATACTTATATGTTTAATTTTTCCAGGAACCCTTTAACTTTTGTGCCTATTTTACAGAAAAGACAGTTGGAACACAGAGAATTTAAGTAGCATGCCCAAGGTCACACAGCTGAGATTTGACCATGGGTCACTGCACTCCAGTAATAGTGTTAATGAACTATTATTAATGAACTGCTGCTTCCCAGCAACTGGAAAACAAATACTCATAAAATGTCAGTAAAGATAAAGCCACAAGCTGGGCGTGGTGGCACACACCTGTAATGCCAGCAGTCTGGGAGGCTGAGGCAGGAAGATTGCAAGATTGAGCCCAGCCTGGGCAACTTAGTGAGATCCTGACTCAAAAGGAGTTGGGGGGATCTGGGGCTACAGCTCAGTGCTAAGGCCTAGGTTTGATCCCCAGTACTGAGAAAAGAAGCCACAAGCTTAGGGACGGGACTGGCAGCAGGAATGAGGTGTGGCAGGCTTGGCTCTTGATTCTCTTTGCCCAGGTCCCCAGTCATCCTCCCTATCTGGGGGAACCATCGCTGGCATCGTCACTGGAGTCCTGATGGTCATTATGCTGGTGGCAGGACTGGGCTATTACAGCAGAAAGGCCGGATGGTAACACCCTAGGGGGAAGGGAATGGGAGGTGGCCGGCAGGGGGCCACCTGGCAAGAGGGTCGCTGACCATGGTGCTGAGCCGTGTCTGTGGCACCCGGGGAATTCAGTGTTTGGGGACAACGTCCAAGAACATCTGGGACATGGACGGAGCCTGTGGAGATAGGTGGGGACTAGCGTGTTTGCTGATAATTCACTTGAAATAATAGTTCAGCAAAGAATAAGGCGGGGATTTGGGATTTCAGGCTCTCGAGGATATTAGCTGATGACCCCACGCCCAAGGCCACACACCCTACCCCGGGAAGGAAGCCTCCCACAGAGCTCAGTTCCGGTGAGTGACCCCATGGCTGATGTTGGTGGCGATGACGAGGGCCGGGGAAGACCTGTAGCTGGGTGCCCAGGCCTCTCCCCCCAGCCCTGCCACCAGACTACTGTTTGATGTTGGGCAAGCCCTGTCACAGCTCCCTGTGCCCCAGGATCTGAAAGGATGAGCCCCGTGATACCAAGGGCCCTCTGAGACGGCCCAGTCCAGCTTCAGAGGTGGAAACCAAGACCAGGGTGGGGGGATAAAGGACGAACCCCGGGCGGTATCCTTGGGCAGAAGTGGAGCTGGGGCTGGGGCTGGGTTTCTTTCCTCATCCACCTCACCAAACTATCTAAGGTAACCCAGAGCTTGATTTCCAAGGTGTTCTGAGGCTAAGCTCCCAGAGATATGATGAGGAGGAAGGACGGTTTCTGCTACTTATTCCCTGAAAATAAAGGTCCTGGGAAGCAGCCCCTTCCTCTGTCTCTTCCTAACTTCAGCTCTGGGCTGGGGTTTGCTTTCTCTAGATAAGCCAAGGCCTTTGGATTTCAGAATACCCGAGTCCCAGGAATATGCCAAAGTCAGTGAGGTGGGTGAGCTACATCTCCTCCCCAGAGGCTCTGAAGATCTTGAGTCCCACCCCCACCCTGCCCCAGCTCAGAAGTAGAGGGAGGGTTAGGACCCAAGTTTGCTGCTCACCCCAAGCTCTTTGCTTGCTCCTGTCAGCTCTGCAGCCTCTCCTCCCAGCCTCTCCTCTCCATGTCTTCTCCTGGGATTCTTGCATTTTAACTTGTGGCCCCACTGGGAATCAGAAGGGTTGTAACTATCTTTGAGGCTATTTCTGAGAATTTCTGGGGGTGACCCCCATCCCAGGCCCCAGGACCTCATTACAACTTTGTATGTCCCCAGATGTTCCAGTCGGCACCCCCACAGCAGTTATATGAGGTATGTTGGCCCCACTGCAGAGCAAACATGCCTGAGGATTGCATGCTTCACCAGCCTGAAAGACCACCTTCTCCAAACCTTTCTCTGTGCATCACAGGGCGAGGGCTGGGGAGAAAGTGGCCCATGGTGTCATGAGGAGCTGGCTCAGATCCCAGGACTCTGGCTTCCGTTTTGTTCCTCCAGAGTGTGAAATTGGGTTGCAGTGCTGTGGTGTTGGCCCAACATGGGGCAGGGGAAGGAGATCGAGAATGGCGGTTTGGGGGTTGGGGGTTTAGCTCAGTGGTTAGAGTGCTTGCCTTGCAAGCACAAGGCCCTGGGTTTGATCCCCAGCACTAAAAAAAAAGAAAGAGAGAGAGAGGAGGTTTGGAAGCCAGCAAGAGACTCTGCCCAGTCCTCTGTGTCTGATTCTCTGGGAGTACCCGGCTGCACCCGCCCCTTTCCCTGGGTGTTAGGTGGCACCTTCCAGGCAGCCTACGCCTGTGGACCCACCTGCTTTCTCCGCTTACTTGCAGAGGAAACTCCCTTCAGCAATCCCGGGAGGCTTTTCCTCCAGCCCCCGGAGGCTGTCCCCCAAACTTCCAGAGCATCCAGTGGGCCTCTTGGAACCAGAAGCAAACGGGGAGTCAAACTACCAGGTACTTTTATGCCACCCTGAATTTCTCAACAAGTAGAAAGATGTTACCAATCTGCACTTTTCCCTTCTGCTGAAGAGTCTGTAGGATAAACTGACAAAATTTCCCACGAAAAGTATTTTCAGGCCTCTTCTATCCATTTCCATCTTGTTCTTCTCTACTGAATGTCAACCACTGCTGTTCAGTGAGCTCCATTTTACTCCATTCTGTTTCCATTGAATTCATTTTTCACTCCATTCATTTTCTTTCCACCCATTTAACTTTCTTCCATTTCTTTCTTTCCCTATCAATCACTTTGCTCCGACTGTTTATGTTCATTGCATTCGGTTTTATTCCATTCCACTCAGCTCCTCCATGCTTCATCTGTTCCCACTCCATTCCTCTCCACCCTTTCCCATTCGCTCCCCTTTCCCATTTCTTTGCGTTCATCCCATTCCACCGTTCGACCCCACCATGTTCATCTTCATCCCTTTCCGTTCTTCCCAGATGGAAAGACAGATGAAACATTCTCCAAAAAATGTGGATGCTGCATATGTGCATGTACATATTACAGATTTTTAAATACTAACATTTTACTCATTTTTATGTTTTTCCCTAAATTCTATTCCGTTTATTTATTCTGCATTCTGTTACCTTCTATTGTATTCCAGTCCACTCAATATCCGTCCCATCACTTTATTGTGTTTGCATTTTATTCCTGCCCTTCCTGTTTATATAGTAATCCATGCCACCTGTTCTGTTTCCCACTGTCTCATCCTTTTCTCTCCAGCCTTTCTGTTTGAGTCCGTCTGTTTGCTTGGCTTTCATTCCCTCCCACTGCGGTCCCGCTTCTTCTTCTATACACGGTTTTCACGTGCATTCCCTTTTTTCTGTTCCTCTCCCCGTTCCCTTGCTCTTCCTCTTTCATTCAGCTCTAGTTCACTCTTTTCCACCCTTTTCCTTCTGTTCTCCTTTCCTTCCTCTGTGATCCACCTACTTATTCTATTCCGTCCTTTTCATTTCCACTCTCTCTTTTCAAGCCCTTCACCATGCTCCATTTTCCTTGTCTGTGTTACTTTCTGTTTCTTATTTTCAAGTCCTTGTTCCTTCCCGTTTTTGCTTCAGTCCTCTCGGTTTCATTCCAGCCCTTCCGCTCACTCACCTTCACACTTCTCGCACTCCGTGACTTTCTACTCAGTTTCATCCAGGACGTTTCATTATTTTGGAGTCGGTGACATTCCACGCATCCCTCTTTCGTTCTGTCCCACTCCTGAGCCTGCGAAGCTACAGGCAGCGCTACGTTCCTTGCAGGCCATCATATGAAGGCCTCAGTTTCTTACTGACTGCCAGATGGAGGCGGCCCTTTGTCCTTTGCCACATGCCCCCTCCACAGGCAGCTCCCAGCATCATAATCTTGCTTCTTCAAAACACAGATGGAAGTCACGATCTTGTGTGGCAGAACCACATCCGTGCAATTATGAACACCTGTCTCCTTTGACATATTCTGACCTCGGGGGTGGGAATTCCTTGCGAGAACAAATACCAGGAGGCAGGGATGAGAGGCCACCTTAGAGTCTGTCTGCCACGATGAGGAAGTACACGGGCCACTCCAGCAACAGCCGCGGTGTGACTGAAGTACAGTGAAAAGGGAGGATGATCTTTGGCATTTCCAGGATGGGGAAGGAGACCACAGGCTCTCTTAGCCGCAGACTAAAGCCAACCAGGCCAGGCAGGTCCACCCAGCCGGTAGAGCTCACATGTTCTGTTTGCTTAACAGATGCTCATAGATCCGGAGGCTAACATTTACTGCCAAATCAGCTCCACAGCCTAACAGAAGCAGAGCTCCTTTCTCCGGAAGTTCTGGAGAAACCTTGAAAAATCACATATTCGATGACATTTATTGAGTGTGTATTACAATCCGGTCACTCCTAGTTGCCTCTGTAGACTGTGATGTTCTACTTCAGTGTGTTGCTCAGGGCCTGGACTATGGCTTCTACCAAATTTTAGACTTTGGACTGTCATTTGTTTAAAAGCAGCAGACACAGTTGAAAGTGACAGCCCTTGAACCAGAAGTTGAGGGCCGGGGCTTGAGACTCGGCAGCTGGGGGCACCGTAGCTGTCTCCTGGGTGAGCAGACGCGTCGGTTGGCACAGGAGCCGGGGAGAGCCTGAGGCTGAGTCCATGAGGGCCGAGCAGGGCTGTCTGCAGAGCTCACAATGCTCCCGCTTGGGGGAGTCACACCAGAAGTCCCCACCAGAGATGTGTGGCGGCACGTGCGAGTGTGGCTAAGCGGGGTGCACTCCTGAACCTGGGTGTCCAGGGATTTTATGGAAGGTCAGTCTCATTGGCATCCAATAAATGGACTAATTTAGTAATCACACAGCATCACACACTTAGATCCAGACGCCTCTGAAAAGCCTCATCTATGACCACATGAGGCTTTGAGGGGACACCTGGACACAGTGATAACACAATATTAACTTGGATTTTACAAAAATGAATCACTAGATGTAACGCAGGAAATGAGTGTTAAGATTTTAAATGCTGTACTCAGTAATGCTGGAAAAATCTTCTGATTGGAACCCCGGGAACTTCTCTCTCCCCCAGTATTCTAGAGACAGATCATGGTCCCCTCCTCTCTAGCAAGTCTTCCGTTTATCTCCCAGCATGTACAACAAACCAACTTATACCCTCCTGGCTTTCAGTGGATGTTCAGTTCTCATCTGACTTTGGCTAATCCGACCTCAGCAATTCAATCCCCATCAGCTGAGAGGGAACTACTCGGGGTCAGTGGCTTCCAGTTCCTCAGTGGTAGCTGTCCAAAGGCCCCTGTAGTGTTCAGGTTAGGCCAGGGCTGGGGGGGGTTCCTGGAGGTAAACATTATCACCTTGTGAAAGATAAAAACAAAAAAGCTAAACAAAAGACAAAGTCAGTTTTAAATTAAACATCACTAACATTTTATTGTTTGAATTTTTTTTTTTTTTGGTGCTGGGGATCGAACTCAGGGCCTTGTGCTTGCTAGGCAAGGGCTCTACCACTGAGCTAAATCCCCCAGCCCCTGTTTGAGTATCTTAACTTTTTTTTTTTTTTTGTGGTACCGGGGATCGAACTCAGGCCCTTGTGCTTGCAAGGCAAGCACTCTAATCACTGAGCTAAATCCCCAGCCCCTGTTTGAGTATCTTAAATAAAAAATCAAACGAAACAGCTAAAAAGGAAAAAGGAAGATGAACAAACAAAGCATCTTATTATTGTTTTTCATTCTATTTGTGCATGTAGATCTATAAGATTTGACATCTGTCCAACACAGTCATGGCATTACTATTTGTCTTTTACTTCCGTCAGCAACATTTTCAGAGTTTCTTACTGTGTTTTGTATTTAGCTTGCTGAATTTATTTGTAGGGATTTTTTTCTTCTCTCCTGAATAAATGTAAACTTTTAAAATTTTGTTTGCAAAGTTGGTGTGATTTTTATAGAAAAAAGACATTGATGGTTAAATAAGGGGTAATATAACGTAAAAGTTAAAAGCATGGACTCGGGGGGTCAGACTTTTTTTCTGGCTCAAATCCAGCTCTACCCTAACAATACAGTCTAGGGTAAGTTGTTTTAACATCTCCAGACTTCAATTTCTTTCCTTCCTTCCTTCTTTCTCTCCTCCCTCCCTCCCTTCCTTCTTTCCCCCTTTGTCTTTTGAGACGGGGTCTTGCTATACTGTCCAGGCTGGCCTTTGTGGGAAATGGATTCACTTGTCCAAACCCAAGGAGTGGGCTCACAGCCAGGAGAGAAGTGAAAGTGAGGCTTCGATTTAGTCTGGCCAGGCTGGGTGTTCGCTAAGCTGGCAGGCACACCCAAGGAGGTTACAGCGAGCAATTCATTCCCAGCACGCAGGTCCCTTTCCCTTGTTCCTCACGGCTGTGAGTACAACAGGGGAACAGTCTTTCCGGACACCTCCTAAGGCAGGTCCCCAGTCTCCCTCCCAATGTGAGTTTGGATCTTCTCGTATACTATCTGTTTTTTACTCTGGGACTTTCTGAGAGGCAGATGATCCTGTTTAGAGATTTCAGGCAGCCTTGTGGTTACTATGTTTTCGCTTAGTTTTAGCTATCTTACCACGAAGAAGGACCATTCTATGCCTTTTTCTCTCTTTCCCACTCATGCCTACATTTCTCAACAAAGCCTTTCTCACTAGTTTCTCTCTCCCTCAAGATCCCATCTGCTTAGGGACCTTTTAGGTGCACGTTTGAAAAATGGACCACTTTGTTTCTTACTTCTTGAACTCACTATGTAGCTCAGACTGGCCTCAGACTCGTGGCAATCCTCCTGCCTCAGCTTTCCAAGTGCTGGGATTACAGGTGTGCACCACCATGCCCACTATTGCAATTTTAGCTGTAAAAATAAACAACAGTCCCACCACATAAGACTAAAAGAAAAAATATACAAAATCAAGCACAATAACTGATAAGAAATTTTGGGGGTAGAGAGTACTTTCAAATAATAATTTATTGTTGAAAATTGAAATTTAAGTGAGGAAACTATAGGGCAGGTTTGATAAGCATCTCCAAAAAGCTCAAAAAATTACGTTTTCATATAGTAGGGCTCCAGTGTTCAGCTGCCGCCCTGGTGGGGCGGAAGTGGCCATCACAATGACCTCAGAGGGTAATTAGATGTCAAAGTGTGTAACCCAGAGCCAGGAACCTTTATCGGTTCAACACGTGTTTATTTCGCATCTCTTCTATGCCAGGTATCCTTTGAAGTCTGTTGTTTTTCTTTAGGTGTTAGGGATATAGGAGTGACCAAAATGGATACAAATATTTTTCTTATATAGATACCTAAAACGTATATGTGCTGCCGAAGCTAGCACACCTAAAATGGATAGTGTGTTAGATCGTGAAAAATTCTCTAGAGAAAACAAACAAACAAAAAAACCATGAAGGGACAGGCATGGAACTTATGGGGGTGGAAAGGCTCGTTTGCCAAGTTTGCAACAGAGGTCAGGCAATGCCCCAAGAGAAGGTGACAGTCCCCTGAAGGCCAAACTGAGCCAGTTGATCCCTCAGGGGAACATTCTGCCACACAGCAGAAAAGCACAAGCAAACACCCTGTGGCAAGAATCTGCCTAATCTTCAAGGTCTTACAGGCAGAGAAGAAACTCCATTTTAAAACTGAGTTGTTTATCCCCAGCCTTTTTTCCTTTACCACTTTTTTTTTTTTTTTTTTACTTTGAGGCAGGGTCTTGCTACATCACTCAGGCTGGGTTCGAATTGTGATCCTCCTGTCTCAGCCTCACAGAGTGCAGGGACTACAGGTGTGTGCTACCACGCCCGACTAGTAGAATGATTCCTGTTTGACCAAGTACAAAACCGGTTCAGAATCTTGAAAGTATCCGTAGGAGGGCCTCAACTGTACAATGAGGGGACTGCAGCTGTCTCCCAGGTTTATCAAGAGAACGAATAGCACCAGGAACTCAGGAGAGGAAACCACCGTTTCCACCCGGATTTCATTTTCAGGGCGACTCGCCGGCGTCAAGCGGGTCTCGGGCCAGCCTTTTGCTTGTCGGGCACCACTCTGCATCCGCTTCCCTGCGACAGTCTGGGCTGGACGTCCCGCACCCGAACCGACACGCACAGTCTGAACTGTGGTGCTCAGTACTATAGCGCAGCGCTTCTGCCCTACTTCGCCGAGGAACGAAATGCCCGCCCCCCCCCGGTCGCGCGCGCGCCGCTGAGGCTTTCTGGGAGTTGTAGTTCCGGTTCTCCCAGCCCAGCGCACTTCCGGGTTCGTGCAGAAGCGCAGCCATTGTCCTGCGCGCGGACGCTGGCAGTCGTTCCGCACCGTAGCCCCTCGAAGTTAACCGCGAGCGATCTGGCGGATGCTGACTAGGAGTGAGGACCAGTCTAGCTTAACCGTAGTCTGACGTGCTTCAGAATCGAGGCAGGGTGCTGCTGAGCCCGAGTACGTTCTGCCGCAGAGCGCTGCCAGGCTCCCAAGCAGGGACAGGACAGGCCTGCGCTGCCGGCGCTCGGACGCCCAGGTTGGTGGGGGCGCGGTGCAGCACTAGGTGTGCGGTGTGCGCATGCGCAGGATGTAGGCCGGCACCTAGAAATCCGTGGTGTATAGGTGGGTCTTCTGGCACCTTATCTCTGTGTATAGCTTTTGCTCTGGAGGCTGGTGGAGATACTGAGGCAATTGCTACTGTGCTTAGCCCGTATGCGCGGGTGCTTGGGCAAGTGGTTCACTGACCTGGGACCTGAGGATGCCCCGGGTTGCTGGAAGATAGGACAAGTACACGGACATACGAGGAGACCCCCGGAAGCGCCCTTCTTCAATGTCTGTCTAGTGGAGGGCTCGAGAGTTTTAAAGCGCTCAATTGCAGATTCCTGTTCTGGAAGAGGGGTTGTGCCACTCTCACCATATTCTTAAGCCCGGATTTGGGTTGGAAACACCAGTTGAGATTCTGGGCATATGGCTCCGGGACTCTGAAAGACACTGCCTTCCTCTCAGACCTGGAGACGCTCTACTTGTGGAGAGATCAGGTTGGACTTGCAGGTTCTTACCCCGGAAGAGGCAGTGTTAACTTCAGCAAACCTTCGGTGGGAGTTTCCAGTATACAGCTAAGTTCCAAGTTCTAGGCAGAGCGCTCCCTGCACGTCCTCTGAATAGGTGTCAGGAACGTGGACAGATAATCCTGGGATCCATGTAGGGGAATGCAGAATTCTAGGGCATTCAGGTTTGGTGGAGATGCCGGGTTAAAAAATCAGCCCAGAAGGATGGAGTTTGAGCAGTTGTGGTCAGATTGACAGCTCTGTGGGGTGGAAGCAGGATGCTAATAGCATCGTTATGAGTAGGTGTTCTGGGACCTTCGCTTGGGCTCCTCAGCTTGCAGGCATGCGAATGCCCGGGTTGGTAGAGGGACAGAGTCCGGACTGCAGATTTGGATGTGAGTGGGGCTGGTTCTGTATGGCGCCCAGGCTCCCTTGTTGGGCAGAAGGAAGGGGGAGGCCCCAGTTCCCATGGGTACTGCACCAGCATGGACTTGAGAACCCCCAGAATGGCGGGTGCCCAGTCCTGGGACAGGTTCTGGAGCTCTGTGCTCAGGCTACTGCTCAGGTGTTCTGGTGTTCGGCAGTGGAGCAGGTGACTCCAGGATCTGCTTGGAGGCTTGTGGGTGCCTGAGGTATCCCGATTAGTTTAAGGCATAGTGAAGTGTGCAGATACTCATCTCTGGAGCTGAGATTGTGCAGAACCCCCCGGTAAAGCGCTCAGGCCCTTCCTGCAGATCCTGGATGTGAACCTGCTCTGTGCGTGGGTGGGTGTGCAGTGGAAGGAGGGGTGGGGCACTGCGCAGTGGCCGCTGGAGTGGAGGCCTGGGAGCCCCAGTGTGAATCTGCAGGCTCTGGCCTTAGAGGGCGTGGGGGCAGCTCCAGCTGTAGTCTGTGTATGCGCTGTGGGGAGGCATGGGCCATCCTGGGACTTGGTACTACCTGGAGATGCCTGGGCAGGTGGAGCTGCTGCAGGTTCGGGACTGCAGAGGGGTGGGGCAATTTCAGGCACCCTCTGTGCACAAGAATAGGTGTTTGGGTGGGAAGCAGGAGTCTGGAGATGGATTTTTAGAGAGTGCCTATGTCTTTGTGCAGATATCGCCCTGATCACAGCCTGGCAGTGCCCAAGTTGCTAGAGAGACATGATCTCTGAACCATAGCTGCCCAGGAAGGTGTTAGGGTAGGAGTCAGGTGCAGCTCAAGTTGGGACCTGTGGAAGCTGGCAGGGATTGGGGTTGAGTGCATAGCTGCCTTGGGAACACACAGTGCACTGCCTGAGTAGAATCCGGAGGGGCAGAACAGTGGGTAAGACCGAGAGATGGGGTGCGAGGGGGTAGGGTAGATAAGGAGGGATTTGCCAGTTGCTGCTTGAGTCTCAGACACAAAGACATCTAATTAGTACAAAAACAGCTGAGCTCCTGAGGTATACATTCTGTGCCAGGGAAGGGCTGCCCTTGGCTGGCCTTTGCTGATGTCTGCCCCAGACCGTAGTCCTGTGCAGACTCTCCTGCACCGAGGAGATGGAGGAAGCAGGTCCGAGCTGCACATTCGGGGCCCAGGAGGGTGTGGGGTGGGAATCAGCCAGCGATGTTCTGGTAGGACGGTGGACAGACCTGGGCCTGGCCAGAGCTGAGCTTTGCTGTTTGCGTGGGAAGTGGAAGCCACCTGCCCTGGGCTGCTGGAGAACAGGCCAGGCCAATGGAAGGGCAGGATCAGCGTTCATCGCTGAGTCAGGTCCTGGGAGGGGCGGGGCTGGTGAGCTTCATGCCTTTGCTCATGGGGTGTGATTCTGGGCCATCAGTGCCAGAGCTGTGTTGCTGGCCCTGGGAAGAGGTGCTGGTTTGGACTTGCAGGTTAGGGTTAGGATAGAAGAGTACACCCCAGGAGCCTTCCATGTGCTGGGTGATTGTGGGGATCCCAGGACCCAGTAAATAGCAGAGGGGACTACTAGTGCTACAGATTTTGGTGGTAGGCAGAAGGCCATGTTTGGGCATGAGGTAGCTTGCGTTTGGGGGGTGGTAAAGGAGCAGGGTTGGAGCTACAAGACCTTGGGCTGG